>LPNX011158072.1:161487-195768 GCA_001517045.1 Pseudotsuga menziesii
AGCTCCGTATATATGTGGATTTGGGCCAAAAACCTGCCTGTATAGGTGGATTTTGGCCAAAAACCTGTGTGTATACGCGAATTTTGGCCAAAAATCCCCGTATGTACACGAATTTTGGCCAAAAACCTACGTATACAGAGAAGGCAGTGGTAAAAGGTAGGCCAAGGGTCAAACCAATAAAGGGGAGTGTCAATGGATGAACATACTATAAAATGCAACAAATAAACAAGGAGAAACAAAGAGCAAGTCAAGAATATAAAGCACATTATCCCCCCATACTCCAAGGAAAAATAAGGAACATCCCCAACGGAGTTGCCAATTCTATTATGGAGAGAAATTCCTATGGCTTGGGGTACCACAACAGATAGCTTGACTCGAGAAATTAATCCTTTCCAATATGCAATAGAGATCAAATATCTAACACTAAAGGATCAGACCTCGTATCTTATTCTGGATGGTTGAAGTAGATCGTCGTTGATCTTTCCTACTTCAACTTGAATTGATAAATCACTTCCTCAACAACAAGTAAACAAAACAAGCATACTTTATATATGGGTGTTATATCTATTCTAGCATATATAATAAACAGTGTAAAAGCATTTGAAATCATCCATGGATCAAATATTCATTCAAACATACATTATTGGACAGGAAAAGATATTTCTATTAATATAAAATCAGATATTACAATGGATACAACCTCTGTCGGCACATCTACGATTAAGAGAAACTAAATCCCCCGCTTGGGCCTCCACCACCTCAATCCTCCATCTCTCGATAGCAAGATCACAAGCAAAAGGTAAGCTTGGGAAGAACACAAAAGTGCTCCAAGGGACAAAGGGATGCAGACTCAAGCACAAGTTCTAGCAACAATGGACTATAGTTTCTTTGCTCTCAATTTTTGTATATCTTCAATGTATCCAAAGAGTTCCTTATATATCTTTTCAAAGGGGTAATGAAAAGTCGAATCTGAGCGATCTCAAGGCATATGGAGGGCCAGGAGTCAAGTGAATCAGATCCATGTCAAGGAAAACTCCAAGAGGATTTGAATTTTGCACACATCCCGATGTACGCGGTTTTAGGGGTCAAACCCGCGTATATACACGATTAGGGGTTTAAAAGTCGCATGTATTAATTTTCACATGTTTATAGGGATGGTCAAGGAAACATCAAAGGACAAAAAATTCTCCAAGGGGTCTAAGGAGTCTACAGAGGGATAGGGGAAGACCATACAAGTGTGATTCACCTAGAGTGGTAAAATCAGATATAACATATGTCCTATAAGGACTCTACATACTTGGATTCACAATATACCAGCTTAGATCCATCTTTACCTGGCTCTATCATACGCCGAGAGGGATCAAATATTTTGAGGTGCAAACCCTGTTTCAACAATTGCACTCCAAAAAAGGGTTTGCACCTCGAAGGTACATTGGACATTGTATGAAGGTCTCAGCCTTATTCCGAAGGTCCAGCTTGTACGTATTGTTTTGAAGTGTGTATAGGTGTTTTGATTTACTTACAAATATATATATATATATACACCTAAGATTATTAATTATTAGGCCGACTTGTATATGTATATAGATATATAAGCTGACTTTTTTATGTGACATGTGTCATCTCCACGTTGAGCACGGAATTACACTTCTACCTCATACCGGGCTGTAGAATGTGCCTCTCGGCGCAATAATTGCTGCATTATCATCATTTTCCAACTCTAGTAGAACATCAAATACCTACTACTCATCATTTTCTCTCAACTCCCTTGCATGGATATTTAGATTCACCTTCTCTTCGTAGAAGGTTTCCTCAATATCTTCTCTTTTGACACATCAATGATGTAATATGTAGAACATTCAATGTACATAGATCCAACTTTAGGATATTCATCAAACACTTTAAAATGCATTTAAGATATATTTTGATGATGATGATCCACTTGATGGACAAACTATAATTTTTTTCTATTTTGTATATTCCATTCGAATTCCTATGCATCATCTTATTTATGTAAAATGTTTTAATGACATTGAATGATAAAACTACATTTGATGGTATTATATGTAAAATTTATATTTATTTTTTTTGTATTTTTAATATAGTACTATGTTATAGTTGTAAAAAAAGCTATCTCTTTTTATCAGTATTTTATTTATGTGATTGTTATATTTTTAATTATATATAAGTTTACGAGAGTTCCTTAAAATGTTTAAAGCACATGCTTCTCTTTATTTCATTATTTCAATAAGCTAAAATACATGTTTCTCTTTATTTCATTTTTTCAATAATTTAAACAATACAATGAAAAATCATTACAATTTTTCATGTGCTAATTTTATTTATTTCATTGTTCAATAATTTACACAATACAATGAAAAGCATTACATTTTTTACTATGCTAATTTTAGTTATAGGGAAAATTGTACATAGCTCTCAGAAATTAGTTTATCATAAATACTAATTACTGGCAAGTTGTAATAGTAATAATTATGTAGTTTGTAGATTGCTGTCTATCATAAATTTGTTTGAATATCATCATTATCAAGCAATAAAAACTTCTTAAAGGGTGCTAGCTCAATGGTAGAGCGCCTACCTAATTATAGGTAGGAGGTTGGTGGTTCGATTCCTCTGTGCCCTATCATAAATTTGTGACTACAAAAATGACTAAATTCGCATATATATGAGTATTAGTAGCTAATTTCCTGTATCTTAGTCGTATTTAGCTTAGTCATTAATATGTTAACATCTAGTATTTTATTTAGTCATATATTTGGTCATTAATTGTTGCAATGAGTGACTAAATCAGTGACTAAATCAATGACTAAAACCATGACCAAATCTGTGACTAAGTCAATGACTAAATCATTAACTATCAATGACTAAAACAATGATTAAATCATTGACTATCAATGACTAAAGCATTTTCTATCAATGACTAAATCATTGTCTATCAATGACTAAATCAATGACTACTAAGTAAAGCTATTAATGACTAGTGAAATATGACTAGCTATAAGATAGTGGAAATTAGCTACTATTAGTCACCGACTCAAAAATAGTCATTTATAGCCTGATTTTAGTCATTTTTTTAGTCATTAATTTCTCATTTTCTACTAGTGTAATGTTTATCATGATATTCATCATCATTATCATCCTCATCATCATCTTCATCATCATTTTTTTCCAATCAGTCTAATTTACTAACATGTTCCTATGAGATTAATAAAGGGGTATCAAGTGTTTTTTAACACCATAAAAATAACGAATATAGGATCATAAAGCATAAGACTTTTTCATTAATTTTATGCTACATGAGGGACCCTCAATAAGAATATACTACTTGTCTTAATTTTACACTCTGATAATGAATTTTTTTAGGTATGATGTTCACTAGTACAAAATGATAGATACGTGACAAAAAATTGACTGAATTCTACACACAAATGACCACTTTTTATTTGGCAATTATTGGTGGCTAATTTCTAGTCTCTTATAATGTGACAAAAAATGTAGTCATATTTAGTTTGGACATTTATAGCTTGTGTTGTGGTCATTAATTTGGTTTTATATTTGGTCATTAATTTTCAAAACTAATGACCAAATATACAACCAAATTAATGACCACAAGACAAGCTACAAATTACCAAACTAAATATGACAACATTTTAGGTCACTCATTTAGTCATTTTTAGTCATTTTATATGCAAATTTTGGCCATTGTTTTGGTCACTTATCTCTCATTGTTTGGTCACTTATCTCTCATTTTTTGGTCAGTAATTTGGTCGGTTTTAACCAATATTTAAATATCATTAGGGAACGGAGGAATCAAATCATCAACATGCTTACTTGTAAGGAAGACACTCTTCCACTAAGCTAGCACCCTTTAAGAGTTTCAGATCCTAACTTACAAAGTCCTATATAACGGTAAAAAATATCAATACATGCCTTTGATTTTATAATAGTTAGAAAATTATGATAGATTGTATAGTTTCATAAGATATTATTAAGCAATTTATGAAATCCATGCACCTGGATATGGAAATGTTTTAATACTTTGAAATTATGTTATGAGATATGGGTTGTGTCAAGGTGTTCTGTCTGAATGTGCTTTGGAAAATGAGATGAGATGATATGAGATAATTTCGTATTGTACTTAGAATTAATTAATTTATTATATTATATGTTGTATTTTCCAAAACCACAAACAAAAAAAATTATCTCTAGTGCATCATTTACAAGCAAAGAATTCCTCAGAATTTTGATCCATGAAGCTATCATAGAAGTGAAACTATTTTGATACTTGAATATAAAGAAAATAAGAACTACATCCTAAACCAAGGAGCCACATTTAATATGAAAATAAGAGACACAAAATATTAAATAAAATCAAATATAGTAAATTTTAAACACAATCAAAAGCTACAAGCAAAGATGTCGAGAATTCCCCGCATCCAAAATAAATTTCCATGAATGCATAAAATGATGAAAATCAATTTTTCAATGGTTTATTCAAGGTATTACAGAGGGTAAATTCTATCCTCCTCATTTCGGTTCAAATCCTTCTTGTGACATTATTAACTTTTTGTGAGCCAATTGTTGTTGAGGCTCTTCATGAATAATTAGGAATATCTCACCACTACTTACAAGATAGAGGATGGATTTATTGATTACAAGTAAAAAAGGAATTGATGAAGCTTCATTAAATTCCTATGTTTGGAAAGATTCATCAAGTTCCTACTTCTCATTAGGAGTAATATCTTTTCCAGATAGCTTAAACAAGCAATTCCAGATCCTACAAGAAACAAGCACAAAACACTATCTTGTTATTTTTAACAACAACATTTGTACAATAAAGATCATAGAAATAATTATATTGTAATATATCTTAACCATTTTTTTTTTTTAAATGTATATTATGACATATTGAAGAGAATGCAAGCCTAAAGAAAATCATTCAAATATCTCTTTATAGCTTCGCATTTCTAAAAACTGGCATTTTTACAATCTTGATGTAGAATTAATGCAACCAAACACTAGTATAACTTTGTTGTATGGGAATTGATTCTTGAATAATCAGAATGTGAAATCTAATGTAAATGCTTCTAATTATCCTCATAAATTCTTCCCCAACAAGGCTTATAGTTAAACACATGTGAGATGTAGATGGAAGAAAAACTATGGCTCATAAGATCAATTACTCTTAGACAATTTAAATAGGATGGTGTTTCTAGATTACTATATTATTTTCCTATTGCTAATTGGTTTATCATGCTACAATATCTTATTGCATTCAATCATTTAATAACTTCACCAAATACAAATCAAAATCATTCAATATAAATACAAAAGAAAAGGTTTCCATGTTGACAATGACAAACAACAAAAATTGATGTTCTTGAATTGTAAAATACAACTGGCATGTCTTTGCGGCAATGATATACACATTGACTTTGTCGGATGTGTTGTCAACACCAAATCAATAATATGATTGTTAGTAGCATAAAAAATCGGTGTCGATGATTTTCCTAACTTGTATACAAGCCTTTTAAAATTCTCTTCAATATATGATTCAGTAGTTTCACTATTTTCATATGCAAAATTCCTCAATTTATGTTTATTTTGGCACTGGTAAGCAATCTAAACCTATTCTTATAAATTTGATAAAATAATCATGTGGGAAAATGAACTGGACACCACAATATAATCCCCAAGATCCATACTTATTGATAAATTTCCCAGTTCTTCTAGCTTGTGAGGATCACCCTTTCCCTCATATTCTCCAGAATGCTCATAACATTCTTGGACCTACATAAGAAGGAACCAGAACAAGACCAAGCATCTTGGAAATTATAGAATACATTTGACATTTTTGGGGTACAAATAAGTATGGAAATTTCATTATTTATAATTAATTAAGCATAATTACTTGTGGACTCCACAATATTAACCACATATATTGATTTTAGTGCATTTAGAAGAAATATAAATCCCATTTTGTACACTAGCTTTCCCTTTTGTTCAATATTGTTTTTTATCCCAAAATATTAACCTTAATTTTAAAAGAACTATCAATCAATCAAATTGAGCAAAGAACCAAGGTATACACCATTCTAATATTTCCAAATAGCGTGCACACACACACACACACACACACACACACACACATATACTTCAACTAGAAACACCAAATTTAAGACATCTATTCATTCAGTACAACAAGAATTATATCCATATTCGAAGGAAAAAGGTCATCCAACATGCTTGCAAAAGAAAATGAATGTTCTTAACTAGTATCTCACATATAGTTTTCATATCAAATACAAAGATAGATTTTGATACTGTAAAAACTAGGCAACGCATGTAACCCATGTACATCTGAGTCATAATGCAACACAAGGAAAGTTGTATGAACCTATTTCTACAAAATAGGCGATTAAATTGAGACTAGCATAGACCCTACTCTAACTTCTATAATGCAATATTGCACGTGAATAGAATAATTTTCCACAAATATATAGGTTAGACCATATGCATCAATTTGGATATAAAAATGAGTAAAATAGCCACAAAATTGTTCTTACTTAAAATGACTAGCATAGACACACAATTATTCATCCTTAAAATGACTATCATAGCCACAACAAATTTTATGTTTCATTCCATAGACATAAGAATGCTAAAACATATATCTTACATGTTTTGAGTCTGATAGCCTATATCCCACTAGTTGCATCACCAACATATTGGTATACTATTAAATGTAATGATGCTTAACAAGTAGCTAGGTCGTATCTTTTTATAAAGATGGAAATGTCAAATTCTATATATCATGGTGTACAAATAATTTTTGTAAGACCTGAATATTATGGGTCATGGGACACTATCAAATCATATGTGTAGGTTGTGATAATTCAATGTTTTGATATAGTGAAGTGTGAAGACATGTTTCTTTTTTTATTTTATGTAATCTTTCATTTTCTCCATATAATATCATATTTTTCCTCTTTTCCATCCATCTTATCATGCTAAAGTTGATATCCATTCTATTATCCCTAAGGTTAGTTGAACCAGTTGCCACCAATGTTTTTAGACATTTGGGTAGTTATGTGTTAGTAGGTGCTTGGTTAGAATATCCCTTCGTGAAGTGTACTAATGCATGCTGACATGTTTACCAAGAATGTGATCCATTTTAAATGTGGGGAGGCATGCTTAGGTTTATCCATGGGTTTTTCCTTGGAAAAAATGATGATATCCATCTTCTCTTTAGATTTTGAATACTACAAAACTGAAATATGCCCCTAAGAGAATACAAATATACACATAAACAATGTAAAGAATATTTGTGCGGTTTGTGTGCATTTCTAGCTAATAGTGAAGAATATCATAAACATCAGTGATGAATAGGACATTTAAATCAAAGAACCAACACAAGATCAAGATAAATGCTCCTCTTACACTAAAACATTATCATATACACCACAGATTCTTTTATGGTAGAAGTATTGTTATAGTGGATTTCACCACTCTAGGTGAATCACACTTTGTATGGCCTTCCCCTGTCTCGCTGCAAACTCTTTAGACCCCATGGACCATATTTTATCCTTTGATGCTTCCTTGATCATCCCTAAAATTATATAAAAAATTATATACGCGGCTTTTTACCCGATAACCATGTACATACACGAGTTTGACTCCTATAACCGTGTACATCGGGATGTGTGCATAAGTCCAAATCCTTTTGGAGTTTTCCTTGACATGGATCCAACTCATTCGACTCCTGGCCTTCCATATGCCTTGAGATCGCTCGGATTCGACCCTTCAGTATCCCTGGTGCAGCTATATAAGGAACCCCTTGGTACATTGAAGGCATATAGAGAGAGATTGAAAGCAACGAAACTATAGTCCATTGTCGCTGGAATTTATGCTTGAGTCTGCATCACTTTGTCCCTTTGGAGCACTTTTGTGTTCTTCCCAAGCTTTCCTTTTGCTAGTGAGCTTGCTATTGTGAGATGGAGGATTGATGTGGTGGAGGCCCAAGTGGGGGATTCAGTTTCTCTGGTTCACAGACGTGCCGTCAAAGGTTGTATCTATCTTGTAGTCTCTGATTTATATTAACAAGAACTATCTTTTCCTGTCCAATGATGTGTATTTGATTGAATATTGTATCCATTGGAATATGTCAAATGCTTTTACATTATTGATTATATATGCTAGAATAGATCTAACACCATGATATATAGTATGCTTGTATTGTTTACTTGTTGTTGAGGAAGTATTATATCAATTCAAGTTGAAGATTGGAAAGCTCAACGGGGATCTACTTCAACTGTCCGGAATAAGGTACGAGGTCTAATCCTTTAGTGTTAGACATTTTATTTCTATTGCATATTGGGAAAGATTGATTTCTGGAGTCAAATCTATCTGTTGTGGTACCCCAAGCCATAGGAATTTCTCTCCGTAATAGAATTGGCGACTCTACTGGGAATGTCCCTTATTTTTATTTTGGGGTTTGCGGGCACAATGGGCTTGATATTATTGACTTGCTCTCTATTTCTCCCTACTTCTATGTTGCATGTTATAGTATGTTCATCCATTGACACTCCCCTTTATTGGTTTGACCCTTGGCCTACTTTTTACCACTGCCTTCTCTGTATACGCATGTTTTTGGCCAAAAGTCACCTATACACGCTGATTTTTGACCAAAAGTCGCGTATACACGCAATTTTTTGGCCAAAATATGCGTATACACTAAGGTTTTTGGCCAAAAGCTACGTACATACGCAACTATTCTTTATACAGTCGCGTACATCCTCCCTTTTGGTGAGTTTGATGTTGGGGGAAGTTGTTGGGTGGGTTGTGAGCGTGGTTGGGTCTTCCTTGGGTCTGATGTTGTCTGTTGGATGCTTCTTTGTGACCAAAGACCACTTTTTCATTGATTTTTCTTTGAAAGTAGTTTTAGTCATTTTTCCTTTTTGTTTTGCCATCAGTGCATTATTTTTTTTTTCTTTTTCTTGGTGTCTTGCTGGGCTTGTCTTTTATACTTGCTACAGAGACTAAGAGTTTTAGATGACTTTTATTGAATTTTTCATTCTTTTATATTGAAAAATACAAAGTAGTTGCACTCTTAGTTGCATCTTAGATATGGATTTGAGGAGGTACTTGCATTGGATTGCTTGGATGAGAGTTGTTTTTAGGCTTTCATATAGGAAGCATTGCATTGGCATTCGGAAAGGAATATATATTTATGCATCTCATGTAGTGGCATACCCTATTTTTCATTTGACAAAGATTGCACTTAGCATTGTTTGTTATGGTGTGCACTTTTATTTCACTGCTGAGTCTTCATATCACTAGTTGCACAGCCATTTCCCTTTGAGTAATTACAGCCAACTAAAATCAATGCTAATTAAAATGAATTACACTCTTTTATTTTCTAGGGTGCACCAACAAACTTAGGTTTTAGGATCTTGGAATAGTTCATTGTAAGTCAATTCTCCAAGATCACTAAACAACAACATCTAGGTGTCTGTCTAGGGAGTGTGTGAAATCCTTGGTATAACCATCATTCTCAGGATCCTCCTCTCAAATGGGAGTTAAGCACAAGGCAGTGTGAGCGGTTATTGATTGGGATGACCCCTAGTCATAACTAAGTAGCAACATAGATATTTCCAGGATTGTATTCGCATTTGGGGGCTCTTTCGAGAGTTTCGGGATTTGCTACCCTGCCCATATGGTCAATCTCACCTGCGACTGTTCTCCTGAGCTTTGATTATATTGAGGTGACCTTAGTGACCTTACCTAGGATATCGATGGGGTACTTGTAGAGGTTATTCTGCAGGTGTCCCGACCAGGTAGATGTCGAAAAACACAGTCACTATACGCGTTGAAGCTGAGGGCCACTATAATTGGTTACATACCTCTGCTTTTAGTGTATGGGAGTTTCAAGCCCCTCCTAGGCGAGACATACCTGCTGCATTCGGGAGCTCACATATCCTCCCCTTGGTTTGCTTGTATTTTGGCTGTAGATTTTCTTAGGAGTGTGCTCTTTGTGCTCTAGTTGGCTTTTGGGATCATGGTTACTTGAGTATATTTATGCTCTATTGAGTTTGGGTCCTTTTATTTTCGACATGCCTAGTATCCTATCACCCGTCCTTGGTCCTAGCATGGACCCTGGTGTCAGACTTGGGGGCATCACAACCCCTTACCGTGCTCATATATTTGGGAATGGTCATCTTCCATCCTCTACTCCATTTGTGGAGGATTTTTATTCCTTTCACTTGGTCTTTACAGCGGTGGTCACCCTCATGGGGGTGGTAGTGGATGCGTGAACGTTGGGTCTTCACCTTATCTTCATTTTTATGTCCCATTGTTCACTGCATTGTTTCCTTTGGGTGCTGTTGTCGTGATCATTTCTCCCTATATCCTATAGTGTGGATTCTTTATTGACTATTTTGGGTTGTTTTGGTCTATATGGTTGTCATGTAGGATCCATTTTTCTACACTCTCTCCGAGGTTTCGACCCATTTGTGCCTATCACAAGTATTATGTCTGAACCAGCATATAGGTTAGGTTCACCACCGTTCGCATTTTTCATGACCTTATGACCATGTCACCATGACCTTAGGTACGAACCCACTCTATTATGTCACGGAACCTTCTTGATGCTATAGAAGTGGCATGATGTGAGTGGTAGAGCTTCACCTTATATGGGTACCCTAGTTAGCGCCTTATTTTCATTTGGTGCCCATGCCCATGTTTTCTGCTTTAGGGTGTGGGAGTTCGTTGTATAGTATTGCCATGACATTTAGCAAGAGCCTCATACTCCTCTTGATCTTATGCTGGCCTGTTTCCACCGGACTCCCCTTATGTCAAGTTGTGAATGCATTATCATGAGCTTTTCCTGCCTTATTGAGCTTTATGCCGACTCCCCTAACATTGCGTTTCAACCATATAGCTCGAGCTTGTCTCATGTTTAGCCATGCAGAACCATTTTTTATATCCTTCACAGCTTGATTCCCTTTTTACCGGGAGGGGATTTTCCCTTGAGTGTCGATATCCTACACATGTATCCTTGCATTGAGAATAGGTATGTTCCACTACTTGGAACTAGTTTGTTTTCCCTCATGACACTCGTCTCCTCCAAGTTTGTAACTATAAAGCTAGTTTATTCTTTTTTCAAGCTCAAATAACTGAAAAAGTCCAAAAAAAATCAAAAAACCAAAAAGCCGGACAAGGAAAGATGTTATCTGTGGCAGCTGTCGAGTCGTGTTGCCTTCGAACAGAGCAATGTATATCACATCCATTGGTTGGGTTATAGTTTGATTTAGGAGATTTACTCGTTTATCTGAGTTTATCTCCACCGACTGGTTAAGCTTCCAGACCCTATGGAGCCTCTGTTGATTCCTCCTGTGTCACAGAGATGTCCCAGTTTGTATATTGAGTCTATGCTGCCTTCATTTAGTCACCATACACCATTATGCTCTTGTTCGAAGGAAGTTGAAACCTGTGTCGGCCATTCCTGAGTTATCTTGACTTTGCATGTCAGCCATTCCCGGTATAGTTACTGGTTCATGCACTTTATGATCAAGTCCTTCCACATTAGACAGCTTTGCTGAGTACCTTGTGTTGGATGATGGGGGATGCCTCAATGCCCTCCTTCCAGTAGATTTCATCCCATCGACTTTAGATCATTTATTCTGGGATTGGAATCTAGAGTCATTTTGAGTGCCTTGAGACTTGCAGTCATCAGTGGCAGGTTCTCTCGCCATCGACAGTTTCTTGGGAATACATCAATGTACCCTGATCGATGGATTCTCTCAAGTGTTTGACCCCAACACATTTATTCACACTTGTTAGTTTGTACTCTAGTACCTTGATTCCCATTTTCATTATCGGTGGGTAATCTTGCGTCTGTTAATGGTATACATCAATGACCGGTAATCAGACAATGGACTACTATGCTCAACCTTGACACCTCTATTCGCATAGTAGGACATGTAATCGTAGCGGTTTGTGTAGTAGACCTTTTAGACTGGTGGCATCTCTTATATGCTACCTCCTTGATCGTGCCAGTATTCATGAGATTTCAGCTCTTGTGACTTGATTCCAGTGTATGCCAGACATTTCCAGCCACTATGGAGATTTTGATCTATTGTATATCTTTAGCCAATTTGGAGATCATGGTCTGTTGTATATCTTCATCATGGAGATTTTGATCTATGTATATTGTACGTGGTGATGACCACATATGTGCTATCATGTATTATGCCTATTCATGGCTATTGTACTCTTATGTATCCGGGACTGCTATATGTACCTGCAGTTATATGCAGAGTTGTATCATTGTACTATGCTGATTGGGTGGCTGGTCATCCATTTGGGATCCTTCATCACTCCACTTCTGGGATGGACTTATAATGTATTTCAGCCATCGTATGACCCCTCTGACCTCACACATTAGGGGGCATCTATTATAGTGGATTTCACCACTCTAGGTGAATCACACTTTGTATGGCGTTCCCGTGTCCCGCTGTAGACTCTTTAGACCCCATGGACCATATTTTATCCTTTGATGTTTCCTTGATCATCCCTAAAACTATATAAAAAATGATATACGTGGCTTTTTACCCGATAACCGCGTACATCGGGATGTGTGCATAAGTCCAAATCCGTTTGGAGTTTTCCTTCACATGGATCCGACTCATTCGACTCCTGGCCTTCCATATTCCTTGATATCACTCGGATTCGACCCTTCAATATCCATGGTGAAGCTATATAAGGAACCCCTTGGTACATTGAAGGCATATAGAGAGATTGAAGCAACAAAACTATAGTCCATTGTTGCCGGAATTTATGCTTGAGTCTGCATCCCTTTGTCCCTTTGGAGCACTGTTGTGTTCTTCCCAAGATTTCCTTTTGCTAGTGATATTTCTATTGTGAGATGGAGGATTGAGGTGGTGGAAGCCCAAGTGGGGGATTCATTTTCTCCGGTTCGCAGACGTGCCGTCAGAGGTTGTATCTATCTTGTAATCTCTGATTTATATTAACAAGAACTATATTTTCCTGTCCAATGATGTGTATTTGATTGAATATTGTATCCATTGGAATATGTCAAATGCTTTTACATTATTGATTATATATGCTAGAATAGATCTAACACCATGATATTTAGTATGCTTGTATTGTTTACTTGTTGTTGAGGAAGTATTATATCAATTCAAGTTAAAGATTGGAAAGCTCAACGGGGATCTACTTCAACCGTCTGGAATAAGGTACGAGGTCTGATCCTTTAGTGTTAGACATTTTATTTCTATTGCATATTGGGAAAGATTGATTTCTGGAGTCAAAGCTGTCTGTTGTGGTACCCCAAGCCATAGGAATTTCTCTCCGTAACAAGTATACCTCAAGAATTGTCCTTATGTTGTTCTCATTTGAGAGGTGCTACTACCTGAGAAGAATCTCTATCCATGCACTCATTTTTGGGTTCTCGCAAAGAAATCATAAGTAACATACGAATATCCTAAAAGATCATTTGAACTACCAATATGGTGTTAAATATCTAAAATTTTAAAAAGAATATTCAAGGGATTGTTCCACATAGCTATTCAGGATGTTGGCATCTCATATGCAGAGGAATTAAAAGATGAATTCCATTAAAAAATTCTACAAATTTGTAACAGATCTCATGCAACTTTTCTTAAAAATATGTATCTGCAAGGATTAGTTGAGCTTGTCGAAATGGCTCCTTTTACTCAACTATGGTATCATAAAGAAATCCTATCTGATACTGCTTTGACTATAGAGGACTTTTATCATAGTTATGAGAGTGGTCATGCCTTCCTGAGAGACTCAAAGGTTGTTATTTCTCAGATACCCTTGAATGATTGGACACCGATAGATTTCAAGTGTGTTGCTATGAAGGTGTATATACTTCAGAGGAACTTCTTTTCTACTATTAAGAATTCCTTTCTTTTCTGGGAACCAAAAATGTGCTTATGAATTTTGAAACTCAGGGATATACCTGATGCTCCAATAAAACATAGGGATTTACATAAATTGAGACAACTATTAGAAAATCCCCTTATAACAGTTCCATGGAAAGGAACACACTTTCCCAAAAAACCAACTGTGACATACAGAAGGGAATGTAAGCATGAATATCAACTTTTCAGATTTTCGACGTAATGATATGATGTATTTGTATGTCTATTTTCTGAAGAAGAAGAAATAGTTACAACTTACAAGGGAATAAATATCTTTTAGAATGTAAATGGTTTAGGAATAATTAAATAATTCACCGTATCAACAATCAAATCCTATGCCTTAACCATAAACTTGTTACCCATTCAATATGTTCCTGTGTAAAAAGAACAAATGTCAACTACATGCTCTGAATTTGTAGCAACCAAGTCATTCTGAGTGGAAATCATCAAATGTCTCTTAATATAATGGTTTAGGGATTTTTTTTTGGGAAATGTAAAATTTTTAACATCAAACTTCTGGGGATCACCTATCAATTTTTTTCTAATTGACATAAGCGATCAATGCAATCACTAAAATACCTCTTGGAATGGAAATTCCATAAGAAGAATGAAATAGGTCTTCAAATCAATAATCCAATACTAATACTCAACAATGAATTTGCTACTCATTTCAATACATTCCCCTACAAAAAATCCAAATTTTTTTTACATGCCATGAATTGATAAATAAATAAAAACTATTTTAGTGAGTGACATATATTATCTTCCCTAATATAATGTCAAGTTGATAACATTCAACTGCTGGATATCACCCACCTCTAGAAATAGTGCGCAATCGGTTGATAAAAGTGATAAATACCATCTTCTCTAAAGGACTATTGTCAATATCTATGGATACAGCCAAATTTCCAAAAGAATCCTTTAGGATGTGCCAAGATGTATTTAATAAGGAGTTATGTTTTCTATTTAATATGGAAATGTATGGCACATGGCATGTTATTTAAAAAAAAATATGTGTTATAATCCATTATAATAAATCAATTGAAAGGAATATGGTTGAGACGAGACTTTAATTATTTGCATAAAATGGTTGAATTTCAACAATATACCATTCCATTACTACTATGATCTTTTTATTGAATTGAGAATAATTGAATTCAAACAATTGTCATTACATCACAAGTTATTTGAACCTCAAAGTCATAATCTGCATTCCCCCAATATATAATCTTGTTTATTACTTGTTTGATCAGCTTATGTTTTAAAGGGCATATTATATCCCATAACTAAACAAGAAAAAGTACATAAAGAATTACAAATCTTGGAGCCAACATGCAACCATACAGGTTATTCATCCCTAGGAAATTTAAGAGAGATAGAAAGTCATCTTTGACTCTAGTATCAAGAGAAAAGACACCTTTATAGAAAATAATGATCTCATATATAATCTATTAATCCAAATCCATTTTAAAAATGTCAACTTCTTACAAATCTAATGGATTAGTAGCCCCTATGAAAATTAAACAACATCACCTTTTCCAATAAGTATATATAGTTATTAAAGTATTGAGAAGTCTGATTGTCCCTTTTAATACTATGGTGATTTGGTGCTCGATACTCAACAATAGTTTAGATGTCAAGGATTTTCTACATTACTCATTAGCCATATATATGGTCATTTCATGGTTTATCAATATGAAATGGTTAAGCATGTTATGTGGCATCACAAAGTTTCCATGGACTTTCGGGCATAGGAAGGTTAATTTTTTATCACTTTCTATAGTATTAATCATTTACTTAGATTATAAATGTAGAATATAAACTTAGGAGTTTTCTCCAAATAATCCCTTCCATAGTTTTAAATGCTTAAAATGACAACAATCTATGTAAAGTGTTGGCCTAAAAATAACTTGGCAGACTAAGCAGTCAAATTGTTGCAAACAAAGAGTCCCATGTCCTACAAATAAGAGGATCTCATACTTCGATCTGAAATCTAACTAATCTATGAGCTTAATTTAGATAGTTATTATTAATATAAGATACATTCAAGTTCTTAAATTTTCATGCTATGTATAATCCATAGAAAATGTTTAGCATAGTTAAAGAAAATTTAAAAATGTTTTATTTCACAAATATTCTATATAGGAGAAGATGTGATAAGAAAGATGGCAAGAGTGTCCAGAACATAAAACACACAAACGTCATTTTCTTGCAATTATTCACTTATGTTCAATAAATTTCCAAAATTGCAACATCCTTCCCAAAATTGTATCCAAGCATGGTAAGTTTTTCTTGGAATCAAAATTCATAGTTGGTTTGGCTCATAAATGAGAAACTGGTTGTTTCCAAACTTGTGACCAAAAGTACCCACCAATTGTTTCACATCTTGGTGAGTTTGACCCATAAATCTGATCAAAATTATCGTTTTGTCCCATTATAAAAATCAAATAGAAAAAATAACACCATTCTACTAAAAAAACTTTCAAGGAATTTTAGTTTTTCCAAGCCAAATCTAAGTCAAACCCTTACACTCCAGCCTTCCCAAGTTTGTCAACAACCTAAGTTTTGATAATTTTCTTCCCTATATACTTTATTAGCTTTTAACAAATTTACATCTAGTCATAACACAATCAAAATATAAAACTCCACATATATACCTCCCAAATTGGTGGGTTGCATGAGCAATCAAAAGATCTATCTTGGGTAGACCACACTATTTATATTTTAAGAGGAAAAATAATATGGTGATAGTACAAGATACCTAGAGTAACCTATCCTATAAAATGTCTCTATTTGAATTTAAATATTGTATGAATGTGACAATCAATACATTTGAATTCTAATATTCTTCTTAAAGGTCCATGTTGGGAGACTAAATACATCAATGGCCATATAGACTGCATCGGTTTTACCAAGATCGAAATGGCAAGCTATTAACCTTGACACTAAACTAATTTTAATGGAAATTTAATTCCTTTAATGTGATCAATACCCATTTTAATGTCCCACTTGAAACAATGATTTCAGGAAAATTATATTAACAATAAAGGTTTCCACACCATTGTTATTAATGTACCCAAAATATTTAAACTTTACCCATCATATCCAATGTCAAATCAATTAGCACATAAAAAATGCAAGATCGGATAACCACTACATCCTCTTACAATGAAAAATTATCCAGTATCTTAGTGATCTTCACAAGAACCACAACTAGATAAATGGTATGAAACCTAGGGTCATGGTTGTCATATAATTCCATCTTTTTACTGAGATATATATTAGGGTTTCTCATGAAATATCATTAATGTGTTTGAAAACATGACCACTAATTCACAACTAACCCTTGACCACAACAACTAAATATTTTTCACCTGACATATGCTTCAAACAATGTCCAATATTTTAGTTTGGTCACTTCACTATATAGAACATATCTTACTTGTTTTGGGTAGTTTCATGTGGTTCTAGTCTACCCTTTATGAAATCATCATTAATATTATAAGCCTCATCTATTTTTTTTCTTTTGTCAGTATTTAAAATAGACATCTTTAGGTGAGTGTATCCATAGGTACACCGATGTGAAATATGCTCTTGAAAAGACTTACAACCTCCTCCACCTCACCAATCTTCAAAAATATTAAAATAGGAATATTATATGTTTGGTCATTTGGACGGAAACCTTCTCTAAATACATCGTCCCAAATATTTATATATAGATGCAACAAATCAACTTTAGAAGATGGATCCATTATTGTGTTATATGCTTCACCGTCATGACTTTGTTTGTATTTCCTCATCATGTCCAAATTTGTGTAACCCTCCTTTACTTTATCAGTATTACAGAGAGAAATAATTTTGAATTTGTAAGTGCGTGTGTTTATTACAATCTTATTTTGTGAAAATCTTGAAAAAATTCCCAAATCTCTTTTTGTTTACCAAGATTACAAACACCCTAAACTAAGCCAAGGAGAGTGATACTTATCGGTGTCTGATTTGAAACTAGAATTGGATGATAAATAACTAATGTATCTTTAGGATAAACACTTCTAATTAATTGTGCCAACTTATAGGCATCTTTTACTTTTCAGGCTAAAATGTGTGCAAATATGTAATCCCTATATTAAGAGGAATAAGGTGAAACACTCGGTTTCCTTTTATATTTCAAAATTTGTTGAAATTCATCTAATATATCTTCCATATGATGAGCTTCAGTCACAAAGTAGTATTTGACAAGTAATTGTACTATTCACTAAGGATTTCAAGTGCTTATTTCCAAAGTAGGACTCCCTATATTCCAACTCATATTTGCCTACTAGGAAGTGTTTTAAATATTTTTCATCATATAGAAGGACAATGTATCCTTTGGAAAAAGTTTTATTCTCAATATGGAGAGGAGAAAGTGTTCTCAAAGTTGTATTGAAGGTTAGGATACCCTTAGATAAGAGTGGAAGAAACTAACATACACAATATTGTTTTCAATTCTGATCGACCACCTCTAGTAAGGAAACTGATTAGATTGGTCGATATCCTACTCTTTCATTTTATTAGGGTGCATGAATTAATCATTATAATATTTATTAGGAGAAACATATGACCCTCATGCGTGATTTCCACATGAATGTTACTAAAGCAGTTTACTTCTTGGAAGTGCTTAGTTGATTTGATTTATTGTAGATAAACCTCTCTCTTGAGCATGATAATGGAATAGGTAATGAAATAAGGTTTTCAACCTATTTCCATGGATTCCTCCAATACCCAGAAATATTGTTCAATTCTAGAGGCCTGGCAGAGGAAGTTGATCACCAAAGTTGTGATAACTGATCCCAAAAATAATTATTTTTTCTTTGCTTCATTTTACAAATCCAAAGAACTTTTTATATCCTCTGAACTACAAAGAAAACCAAATAAAAATACCAAATATAATTCCATTCACTGAGATTATATCAAACCTCATTTTATAATAATTGGTTGGGCCAAATCAATATGCCCATCTAAGGAAATACTTCACAATTGTGAACTTTAAAACCTTTGCATTCAATCTAAGAACCAAATCCTTCATTTCACTGAATTCCTTATATGCATCTTTGGATATCTTGGCATGTATGTTTGTGAAGATAACAATTACAAATGAAAAAGAGGATAGGTCTATTCTTTACATTTTCATTGTTTAAGGATATTATCTATGGATTTGAACTAGTTGGCATTGCAAAAGGATTGAATTAATGCTTCATAAGAACTGGAGTTATGAAAATAACATCGATGTTGTTGTTCCTAGTGTTAGTATTATTAATCCTCCCTTTTCCAATTTGGTCATATGTCTAAATCATGAGTCATGTCTAAATCGGGAGTCCATCTAGTCTATTTTTAGTCACTAGTGCCATTGGGTCCACTTGGCCTGATTGGGGCACATGTTCCAGTTACGAAAGTGTGGGAAACACTAATTGAGGCCTACTACCATTAATTACACTTGCATGAATCAATTTGGGAGCCTCCTAGATCAATTCCTACAATTTAGGAGCCACTGGGAGTGTCGACACCAACCTTCAGTAGTTGAGTTTAGTTAGTGACTAGTCAAGCAGAGTGAGGAGTCAGTTACATTCAGTTCTAGTCCTCTACATTCAGTTAGTGCTAGGTTTGCATGGCTAAATGTAGGAGAGGCACATTTCTCATCTACCATAGTAACTTACCCTTATTCAACATTGAAGTAGACACTTGAGTTGTGTTTTAGAACTCCCTTAAACTACAGTAATGGTTTAGACAAGGTCAGTTAACTATTGAGTCCTCCAATAATGATTTAGACAAGGTCTTAGTTACCTACAGTCAAGTAGAGTCTAATCAATCTGAATTTCCTCATGTGGATTCGAATTGAATGTGGCTATTTAAGCCATTTTATTTCATTGTAATTATTATCTAATTACTCTTTGATTAATGAAAAGCATTCACAGCTGCAAGCCATTTTTGCATTGTTTCATTCTTCAATAACTAAGTAATTGTGTGATCTATATTGTGAGTTGTGTGTTTGTCCATAGATATATGTGCTCAATTTAATATGGTATCAAAGCCTCGATGGAAAACGCACTTCTCCTCCTCAGATCTCCAGTTGGATCATTCTTTTGAGCAATTTGCTCCATTCCTACTTTGCACCAGAAGCAGAAGGTTGACCACTTAATACCCCAAGGAAAGGAATTGTTGATCAAGATTGCTTGATCAACTATGTTGGGTATTATGAAAACCTGAAATGTGCAGGTAGTTGACCTTAATTTGTCTTTTGTGTATTTGTAGGTACAACTTTGAATGGCTTCATCAATTCTGGATTCATCAGTTCCTCCTCTCACCCTATTCACAAACTATTTAAAATGGAAGATGAAGATGATTGCATCTCTGACTCAAGACAAGATCTCTATGAGGTGTCTATTGGACTTGGTGACGAGTCCTTTGAGAGAAAGGATGAATTCATAATTGAGTGTGATGCAGCTTATGGAACAATGTGTATGGCCATTTCTCCTAGCATGCACTACCTCAAAATGTCTTTTAAAAACCCAAAGGATCTGTGGAAAATATTGGACAAAAATTTTGGAATGATTGATGATGATCATAATAGAAATTTGGAGAGAATACTTAGAACCATAAGCATTACAAATCCAAAATTCTTATATTCCACTCTCTCTAATGAACTTGTTCAAGATGACGAAGAAGTAGAAGCTTCTACACAGTCAATTCGAATTGAAGATAGTCTCCTTGCAGTGACTCCTTCTCCTGATGCTCTAAAATTTTATGAGATATCTGATATCGCATATCCTCATATGGATGAAACAGAAGAAGACATTCAAATCTATGATATTGAAGAAAAATACTGCTGCACTTCCATGCAAACATTTATCGCTGATTTTCCTTTGAATTCTATGCAAAATTTGCCAGTAATTGCTTCCAAAAGTGAAGATAAATTTGATTTTTCTCCATCTAATGTTGTTGCTAGTGTGAAAATATGCAATACATTGGATATTTTGGAAAAAATATCAGATTACCAGATTGATGCATTCACTCCCCATGATCTATATTTTCCAGCAAATTCTTGCAGGATTACATGCACTAAAATTTAGAATTTTGAAGAAGAAGAAAACTGTGCATCCACCGTCTCGGTTGACCATTTATTTGGATATGATATGAACCTGATTGTATATGATATTATATTATTTATATATTATCTGATATTTCTTGGTTCATAATTTCAGGTTCATAATCTTTTAGTATTGCTTGTAGCTATTCTCATCAATTTTGAGAAAAAACAAGTACAGCAAGTCTCCTACAAAACTATTGCTGGGGATATGATTTTATTTCACAGTTTTGGATCTATTGTGAACTTATTTATATATTATTTAATTTATGATATGATATTATTTGTTTCAAATTATAAAATCCAAGATCCTTCAGTCATGCTTGTAGCTGCTCTCACCAATTTCAATGTGAAAAATCAAGTACCGCACTTTCTCTTCAAAACTGTTGATGGGGATTTTGTGTTAGTTTCCTCTTACAAGGTTGCTGATATTTTATTATTTGATTCATTAGATATTTCAGAATATATATCATAATATGGAGCTCAATCATTCACTCTCAACAATCCCAATGCTTCTCTACCATTGATCACATCCTCATCTCCTCACAGAACTAGTAAAGAGGAAGATTGTCTGCATCTGCCTAGACACTTGCTACTAACACTTGGGGCTGTTATTACCACTCATGGTTTTATGTGCATGGATGAAAAATATCAGTTTCTTTATTTTTCCTCACATGTTATAAATCCTCAAGAATATTTTCTCACTTACTACTTGACTTCAGTGGCTCTGCATGGGTCCAGTCTTCATCCGACAACTGTCTATATTTCTGATTTAGTCCAGCATATCATTATTCTTACAAATAGGAATATTCCTCTAGACATAATGATTGAGAGGTTCATATAAAAGGCCCCAAAATACCTGTGCACAAAAGAACCAGATTGATCCTGATTCTACCTGCTTAATTAGAGGGGGGGCTTTTTTCCCATGTGGTTTTTTCCCCAGCACCTTGTTTTTGAGCAGTTACTTTACTTTAGTTGATGTAATGGGTGACCTATGTTCTTAGTTACCAGGGCCCATAGATTTTA
Source organism: Pseudotsuga menziesii (assembly GCA_001517045.1). Classification (NCBI taxonomy): domain Eukaryota; kingdom Viridiplantae; phylum Streptophyta; class Pinopsida; order Pinales; family Pinaceae; genus Pseudotsuga; species Pseudotsuga menziesii. The sequence goes on from LPNX011158072.1 coordinate 183,616, forward strand.
CAAGTTAGCATTTATGGGTGGTGTTAGGATTATTAATCCTCCCTTGTCAAATTTTGTCATATGTCTAAATCAGGAGTCATGTCTAAATTGAGAGTCCATCCAGTCTATTTTTTGTCACTAGAACCATTGGGTCCACTTGGCCTGATTGGGGCACATGTTCCAATTACTAAAGTGTGGGGAACACTAATTGAGGCCTACTTCCATTGATTTCACTTGCATGCATTATTTTGGGATCCTCCTAGATCGATTCCTACAATTTAGGAGCCACTGGGAGTGCAGACACCAACCTTCAGCAGTTGAGTCCAGTTAGTGACTAGTCAAGTAGAGTTAGGAGTCAGTTACAGTTAGTTCTAGTCCTCTACATTCAGATAGTGCTAGGTTTCCATGGCTGCATGGAGGAGAGGCACATTTCACACCTACCACAGTCAGTTAGCCTCAGTCAACACTGAAGTAGACACTTGAGTTGTGTTTTAGAACTATGTTCAACTCTGGTAATGGTTTAGACAAGGTCACTTAACTATTGAATCCTCCAATAGTGATTTAGACAAGGTCTTAGTTACCTACAGTCAAGTAGAGTCTAATCAATTAAAATTTCCTCATGTGGACTCTAATTGCAAGTTTCTATTTAAGCCATTGTACTACATTGTAATTATTATATAATTACTCTTTGATTAATGAAAATCATTCATAGCTCCAAGCCATTTTTGCACTATTTCATTCTTCAATAACTGAGTAAATTATGATATATCTTGTGAGTTGTGTGTTTGTCCAGATATCTATGTGCTCAATTTAAAACCTAGTTGAAGAAGTGGAGAGTGAGAGCGTGGTGGAATTGGAGGATAGAATGCATGATGACCTATGCAATAAAAGAAGAGTTCAAAAGAATCTCTCTACCAATGATTCACATCTTCCATAGATTCCCTTTATCAGGGATTTTCATATAGCATCTATACATGCATACATATTCACCGAAATGGATTAAAACATGGACCCTACTACTAATATTCACATTCATGGCTAAAAATTTAAGCTCTAATAGTCACCTGATAGGTCACACTTTAATTTGTAGAAATCCATCTAGAAACCTACCATAGAAATCAGAAAACCAAAACCCTAGAAACTTAAAAAATAAATAAATAAAAAACAAAAGAAATAATTCAAATATGTATAATCCATATTACCATCACAACACTTGTCTTGTTCAGGTAACTTGGCCATAAAAACATGAATCTGCCTCAATTTCTCAGTATTCATTTTCCTCTACTAAATTAATAGAACTGAGATAAAAAATCACATCAAATACTACTCAAAAGGAAAACATCAATGAATATTTGATGATAAAAGGATCCCTTAAAATTTAAAAATATCAAAAGGGCCCATGCGATGTGCATTGGGTTTTTAATCTTGATAGAGAATTTTTACCATGAAATATAGAGTGAGGAAATGATGAAGGAATGGTTAAGGTGAATCAATCTAATTCATAAACAGAAGGAAATTGTTTAATGTTGATGTTCAAAATATCATATAGAATCTTTCTCAAATAAAAAATCTCTTATTTTAAAGGGATGATAATACATGAAGATCAACTCACAAATGGATAATCCCAAGATGTTGGAGGAATACTTGGATATTCAACCTAAGGCTATAGGAGCATATATATAAATGGAGTAAATTATTTTTATAAGACATAATTATATTAAGGTTTTTTTTATGGCATGACAGGAGACACATATTGAAAACCCTTCCAATTTGAATTCTAAATGAATACCCTTAATAGATTCCAAAAACTTGAAGGGATCCCAAAATCCATTAGATCTCAATTAGACCTATGAAGGGAGAAGAGGTGAAGGGAGGAAAGGTATCAGGGGGATTAGGCCTTGAAAAAACTATGGTTTTAGATCAATAAATAATGTTGGAAGGAAATCGAGCATTCTTATAACATAACAAAAGGAATGGATAGAAGTTCTACCAGGAAGGAAAAGACAAATCACATGGGTTCTTATTGTCAACTAGACCCTACAAAATGTTGAAAGATGGTAATGATGTGTTTAAACATATGAGGGTTTGAAAACCCTTAAATACATTGTACCTATGTAAGTCAATTAAGTTTGAGTATCCAAACACCACCATAATTCAATAATCCTTAAATGGAGTTGATACAATTAATAGATTATTGAGCGAATGTATAAAAATTTAGCAATTTTTTTCCTTAGATGTTGATGGAATTTCAAGGGGTATTCTAACAAGTTAGAGTTCAAGTGTGACTCTATTGTTATATACTTTTTCAATTGTTTTATGCTATACACAAATTTTGAAATATGGTTCTAAAAATTACTGTATGTGTTTGTAACACTCATAGGCCATATGATGACAAACATAGATATTGGGATAACTTCTACACTTAATGTGATAAAAAGAATACTATGCAATTATAGGTGGAGATTTTAACTTCACTTGGAATGGGAATTAAGTATATGATCCATCAACAAGAATCGATAAACTCACATCTTGTTTCAAGCATAACTTTGACCAGTCTAGTTTATTTCATGTAGAACTATCATGAGTATGTAGACATGGAGGAATATAAAATTTAAGAGTGATAATTTCATAGAGTAGTTGGATAGATTCCTCATCTTAAAAATCTGATTTCTTACTTGGGTCTAAATTTTCCTCCTTTATTATATATCTTTTCGTTTATTTTTTATTTTTTAAATCTAGTTTCGCTCTTTTTATTATAATTTTTTTGTTTATATTGTTGTTTTTTAAATTTGTTAATACTAATATTAATGTATTACATATATTAACTATATAAATATATATAATAAATATATTATATATTATATGTGAGTGGAAAAGGGAATGTTAATAGAGATATAGGGAAAAGAAGGGTTGTTAACCCGAGAAATCCCTCACTCAACTCTACATGGCCTACACCACCCAAGGACACCCATGACCAACCCTCGTATCACTCCATTAGACCCCCACACCCTAAAAAATGCTTAATAATGAAGGAAAGGGCTTAAAAACCCCAAAAAGGAGCCTAAATAACTCTCCTAGGGGCTAAAGCCTCCCAAAAGGGGCTAAAACTCCTCAAAGGAGCCTAAAACCCTAAAAGGAGCTAAATTTAGGGCAGAAGGGGCTAAAAGCCCAAAAAAGGGGCTAAATCATGGAACAAGGGCTTAAAACCCTAAAACCCCCAAAAAAGCTATAAAAGGAGGGTGGGGGGTCACTCTCAAACAACTCTTCTCTTGCATACTATTATGATGCCCATGGATGCCTTGAGACTCTTTGCCTCTCAAGCCACCCACATCCCCCTCTCTTCCACTCATCTTCCCGATTGAGCCATAGCTCCTCCATTGATGAGTGAGATAGAGAGGTGCTTCCTCCATCTAGGGCATGGTGGCCCATTGCACCAAAGAAAAGGTATACTTGTGTGTTTTGTTTCATTTCTTTACTTTTGTTTAACCGATAGTTTGTTTGTAGTTTTTTCTTATTCTTCTTGAAGGTTTATTTCTAACATGTTTTTTAGGTTTATTATTGTTCAACATTTGTTTGCAGGTTCTTGGAGCTAAGCCCTAACCCTGTTTGGAGAGGGACTCACTGCCATTACTTTCTATTTCTTTTATTCCTTTCTGTTCTATTTTTATTTCATGCATTTTCAAGTAGGAACCTACCCTTCTGTCCTATATATGGAAGGGATCCATTCCTGCCCCTATAGCAAGGAGAAATCCCTGCTATAGAACTGGCAAGCATACCAGGTTGATCCCATAAGATCCCTAGTTCAGTTTTTTAAAATTTCAAGTTTATTTTAGTTTATGCCCTAGTTTTAAAATTTCTTGTTAGATCTAGGTTAAATATTGTTTAATTAGAGTTTTTTGTTACTGTCGAACCCTCTGCAAGGAAAATCTGAGTCTGGTTGGCCGTAGTATCGGTTACTGTCGGCTGGATCTGACTCAAGATCAGAAAAACCCCAAATATGGAGCAAGTCGCACTTATTGGGCCTAAAATGGGGACCAGGTCACTCATTTAGGCCTCACAAATGCGACCAGGTCACCCTTTTCCCCCCAAAAGGTGTGAATTCACTCAGAAGGACAAACCACTTCTATCTATGAAATCTGTGCGACCCCCTCGCCTGTTTCAGGAAAAATTTGGCAACCCCCTCACCACTTTTGGCCTGAAATGTGCAGTCTGTCACTCATAAGTTAATTTTTAAGTTATTAGGGGCTATTAGTGTGGCTCAGCCACCTCTTCCTAGCACAGTAGTTCCATTTTTGTTTATGTTTTCATTTACAGCAATTCCATGTACAAACAAAGTGTAAATTCCAAAAAAAAATTAATGGCTTAATGAACGTAGGTTAACTAAAATTGACATAAAATTAACAGTCCTTCTTACCCTTCCTCCTCTACCCAGTCATAACCCTCTAGGGTATTATGGGATAAGATGAAGGGCACAGCTCATATATTAATAGGCCCTTCACTGAATATTGTTCAAAACCATTAAAAACGGATGACTTGGAAGGTAGAGGGGGTAGATAAGGAGGGATTCTCACGGCACTAAGCGTCCTCCCTGTTGACCAACCTTGCATCTGGGAGGTGACCTGTGGATATAAATATGGGCTTATTACCATTGTGTTGAGATCCCAACACCTTATCTTGGTTGAAGAAGAATATAGGTGTAAGGTAGTCACCTAGTTAGGATGTTACAATTCAGGGTAAAAAATGGTATCTGTATACACAATTTCTGTTTATTTATTGCTTGTATTCACAATGATATGAACTCTACAACATATTCATAAACCACTCACAGCCACCTGATAACAAAAAACCAGCAATACATATACACCATACCACGTAATCAACCCCACTCAATTCATGACGCTGAGAGAGCCACTAAAATTGATTAATTTACACTAAGTTCAAAAATCTGCAGTCTTTTAGGACATAAGTCCTTGAATTCCTTAACCATGGCAAGTACTTGGGATAATCCTAGAAACTCATTGTAAGGAGTACCATGGGAACCCTAAAGTAGCTAGCCGTTGAGAGGAATTGCCAAGCGAAACAGGGAACGACCCCCACCGATTGAGTAGAAACGTCCATGAGGAAAAAATGATCCAAAATATCATTCCCACCAGATTGATACATAAATCTAACAAAATTGATCCCCCATGCTCTTCCTCATGCCTAAGAGGTGAACAAACATAATTCAGGACATTGAACTGACACCGTCGATGCCATTCTCAATGAATTCTCACACCATCAGAAGGCCACATAGCCTCTGATTCAGATTCAGACCCATATCAGTCTAAACAAGACCTCCATACTGCACCATCAAGCCCCATGGATGGTGCAAATTCGAATCCATTTTCTGATATAGCCATAGCTAGTGGACCCATGTCCACAACACAAATTATCACCAACAACCCTGCAGGTGGCCCTAGCACGGTCATGCAAACCATCATCAGTCAGCTGCCACCATCCATAGTAACCACTTAGGTTGTCCCACCTGCAACACTTGCGGGAAGTGGAACTTCCATATATACTACCCCTTCTATCACACAGGGGGGCAGTGCCCCTTCCACATACACTACCCCTCCTTTCACACATGGGGACAGTGGCCCTTCCATTCACACTATCCTTCACATCACACTTGGGGGCATTGGCCCATCTACAATGGCACCACTAGCACCCCCAGCTATGCAGGTACATTATGCACCAGGAAACCCCACCACCATACCTCCCCCATATCACATCAACCTGGGGTCAAATATGCCTTTCATGGCTTGTCTTAACTTGCTTGATTTTGCTCGATTGACAAATGACCCCATCCGCCATCAAACATTTTGGCCTCCCATGCCAACCAAGTTGCCATCAGACATTCCTAAGTTTGAAGGCAAGGTAGGGGAGTGTCTCCAAAATCACATTATGACATTTCATATATGGTGCTCCTCAAATAGCATTGTAGATGAATCAATCTAAATAAGACTATTCCAACACACCCTCATAGGTGCAGAAGCCAAATGGTACATTGAGTTACCACAAGCCAAGTACCCAGATTTCAACTCCTTAGCTTTCATGTTCCTATAGTATTTCCAACTCCCTGTTAGATATGACTAAGGGGTGGAGATCCTGTTATCCTACCACCAGAGCACCGTGACACATATAACCAACCACATCCTTGAGTGGCGACGACATTGTAGTTTGTGCAAAATCCAACTTGACAATGGGATCTTCTTGGATTGGTTTCTCAAAAACTTGCTCCCACGCATAGCAAAGGACATCGCATCTGAACATCCTTAATTTGAAGAGGAGGCCATACTGAAATCCCAACAGTTTGACCTGATGTACACTCAGTCTGGATACCTATACACTATCATTCCAGACGCTCCCTATCTGGGTGCCTCCTACCGAGATGCACCGGGGGCATCCCATGGTGTAGATGGCATCATAAGCTCAGTCTCCAAACAACCACATCACCGTTCGACACCACCTATAGTTCCACCACAACCAAGTAACACTGCTAGTGTTTCTTACCAAAACCAAACTCCAGACTACGCCAGAATGATGTCCCAGTCTGGAGTAACAACTTCCTACACACAACCTGTGCCACTGCAAGAGGATCAAGCCATGGCATGGGAAACCCATGGGTTGTGCTAAGCAGGCCATTTAGAATGAGGCCCAACAGACCACCAACATTACGAACCAAGCCCAACCCAACCCAGCACCATGAGGACCTCCCCCCATGGTACTTAAAACCCCACTACCAGTCCAAGGATTGGTGGCAACCACACACCCTCCCCAGGCCAATCCCAATGCTATAGGGGCACCTCCCATGGCAGAAACAAGTGTCCACCACCTGCTAGCCATGACGACTGAAGAGGTTAACCTACAAAGTAGACGAAATTAGTATGGTACCACCATCAAACCCGTTGACACATCAGTGGAAAGCGTTACTAGCCACCCTTGGGGCCGTAGACCCCTCCAACTCCAAGTTGATCACATTCGACATGGAGAATGGAGAACCACGCATGCCATCCACCATCGCCTTCCAAATATCGGTGTCTATCTAGAATTTGGTCGTGCATCGATCCATAGTGGATGAGGAGGCATCCACGTGCGTTATTTCCACCTTGGTTTGGCAGAAACTTGGATCCCCAATTATGCAACCATCCTCCACAACTCTACGGGATTATGATGGCCATCCCACTAAAGCCCATGGAATCCTCCCTCATGTCCCCATCACATTAGTTGGGAAGATAGTGTTGATCGACATAGAGGTCGTCAACACTCAACTGGACTATAACCTTCTCCTCGGTAAAATTCATATGTACGCCATGAGAGTAGTCGCATCAATTGTCTTCCATCTCATGATGTTCCCTCATGAAGGGAATATTGTGATGGTTGATCAACTCACTTATCACAATACGCAAGGGTTAAATACACCTGCCAATGTTATCCCTACCATCACCACCATTGAGCAACAAGGGACGACCACACACACCAATGTTGTCCCTGCAATCAACACCATGGTTGACAACACACCAGCCTCCCCATCATTGAATGTGGGTCCTGGGTTGTTTGTTTATATCACCATGACATCTCCTTTCCCCTTAGTGTCACCACCACCAACACAAAATGAGACTACGTACTTGTGCATGGTCTCATCTAGCATCGTTGCACCCAAAAAACAAGTGCAACCACAACCCCAACCCCAACCACAACACCGTCTACATCTGCAACATCATCCACAGCAACAAAATTTCATGTAGCCACAACCAAAACCACATCCCCAAATGCCACCAGCAGGGAATTATCTGGGCTCAGCTCTATTCCATACAATTCCCTTCCTCTTTCCCCCACCCGGTGTCATGAGTAAGCTGGTAATGGCCACCTTAAGCCTACCTAAATTTACATTGGGAATTCTAGTGTGGTATCTTGATCCACCAGCTCAACCGCCAATGCCCTAGGTTGTTTCAACTCTAGTACAACCCATTGCGGTTGAGTCTCACCCTCCACCTGGCCCGCAAAAGCCAAACACTGAACTTGCACCTACATTGTCCCACCCGAAAAGGGCTAGGGGAAAGAATGCCAAAGCCACCACAAAACCTCGGCAGATCCTGCCTTGTGCCATCTGCGAACAATAGGGCCACCCAACTCAGAATTTCCCTAAAATCCCAATGATCCATGCGCATTTAGATGCTATGGATACAAACAAAAACATCCACGTGGTCGAACTCCCAACTGCGCCAATAGTAAAAAACAAGGCATTGAAAAAAACCACGCTTGCACCCTTTGTGGATTGTATGGATACTATTCTCACCATTGACAAGACTTGCCTAAATTTTGAATCGCTTTAGCTGACCTCTGTCAACATTCCCTTGAATCTGAGATCACCCTGATCGAAGAAGTTCACCCCCCACCTCCTGATTTGGACACCATGTCAATTTACATGATGTCCACTTCAACTGACCCTAACGTCTCCACCTCCAATGACAGTTCATTAGACCTATCTCTTCATTGCTTCTGCAGTGATGAGGATATGCTTGAAGCCCTAACCCTGCTAGAATACCCATGGGATTACATGCACCACCATTCATTCTTCCTCCCCAAAGAACTTGTGTTGCAGTTTGACCCATTTTCCATGGAAACCAAGGATTTCATTCATGGGAAAGTCAACTGGTTCAAGAACCCCATCCCGGCACCAGACACCTTCAAAAAAGGGAACATGGACAACATCTCACCCACTGTCAAAATCAACATCTCAACCAATCCTGATATTGTTGAAGAAATCATGCTGGGGGCATCTTGCTCCCCAGAAGAAGTTGCTACCTACAAAGCTCTCTTCCAAGAATTCTGCGACATTTTCTCCTGGTCTTACATTGAAATTCCTGGCCTAGATCTATCCATCGTGGAACACCACATTGACACATGGCCTAATGTGGACCCAGTATGGCAAAAAAAACAGCCCATCCATCCTTCCAAAGTGGCCATGGTTAAAGCCTAGATAGAGAAGCTGCACACAGCCGACTTCATATACCCCATTGCCTACAACACCTGGTTTTCTAATCTTGTTCCCATGAACAAAAAATATAGGTACCATTTACATTTGCATAAACTTCTACAACCTCAATGGGGTGTGTCCCAAATACAATTTCCCAACACCCTTCATCAATCAAATCATCAATGCATGCATCGGACATGAGGCCTTTTCCTTAATAGATGGATTTTTCGGCTATAACCAAATCCAGATCCAAGAAGAAGACCATTATATTATGGCATTCACAACCCCATAGGGAACATTCACATATTGAGTCATGCCCTTTGTCCTGAAAAGTGCTAGAGCCACCTTCCATCATGCCATGACACACTACTTCTGCAACCTCGTTCACATTATGTTGGTTTGTCTCGACAACCTCATGGCATGGTCACATAAGCGAACACAGGACATAGATGACCTGCGACAAGTCTTCCTACGATGTCGCAAATATGAAATCTTCTTAAACCCTCTCAAGTGTGTTTTTTGTGTCCCAATGGGCCATCTACAAGGATTCATCGTGTCACAAAAAAGAATGACCAATGATTCATGGAAAGTCCAAACGACTTTCCCTCTAACGTCATCTTGTTGAGTGACAACAATACAACTTGTATTATAGTCTCTCCCCTTTTTTGTTTTACACATTTTTCAAAAGTGAGTCTTATGTATTATTTCCTCTCATTGCTCCAAATAGAGCACACCTCAAACCGGTATATGGGATTTGCTGATGGAGCAAGCAGATGGTCTGCAAACCTTTCCTTGGCTGCATGGGTCATCTACTCCCCATCGCACTGTTTGATCCATATCGAGGAAATATGCATGGGAAATGCAACCAACAACTAGGATGAATACGATGGTGTCAATGGCCTCTTGGCCATCGCTCTCCAGTTAGGTGTTCACCATCTCGATGTCTTCTTAGACTCCCAGCTGCTTGTTTCTTAGTTGAACAATTACTATCGGGTACGTGATCCCTACCTCTTTAGAAAATTCCTGTGCACTAAACAGATGGTTAGAGCATTTGAGTCTATGACATTCACACATGTTCCCAGAAACCTCAATAGTGTAGCAGGTCAAATGGCTAATGACATTCTAAACTGGCACATTCACAATCACATATAGGAAACATACAACCACAACATCATGCATAATCACATTTAAAAATACACACACAAGTGTAATAATACATCATATAGGCATTTGCATTTCACATCATCATAAAAAGACTCACATAATAAAACCATAAAATTGCATCCATGTGCGTCAAAAATATATATATATATATATAAATCAATCAGTCACATGTCCAAAACATGTCCAATACAAAATGAGAAGCCACATATACTTTCTCTGCAGGATATGCATAACAACACAAAAAATCCTAAGTGCACCAATGCACTAGGGACAACCCCAGTAGGCTGCTAATCTAACTCAGACTCATCATTTGAATCAGTGTTGTCATCTTCCTCAGAAGACTCATCCTCTGCAGGAAGATCACCCCTCGTTGCCCGACAAACGTGCTCACAGACCATAGCCATCCTCCTCATCAAAACAGTCCACTCAGGAGGAAAACTATGAATAGAAGTGATCATATCGTTGCTGAGATGCTACCACCCATCATTAGAGATCCCGGTAGCAAGCCATTTCGGATGCAACAGCAGTCCATCCATCTCCCACCATTGCTCGTGAGGGTTCCCAGCAGGAACCACCGCAGGAGCTATGGTAACCACCCGCCTACGATGCCTAGATGGTGGACGAGGACCAATATCTACATACACAAATAAGGACACCATCAGTCCACACATACAACTATCAACCATCTCAACTACACTATGTAAAAAGATGAACATAAAAACATCATGCATACATACTAGCTGGTCCCCACACCTGGCCGGGAGGTCAGGGCATCTCGGGGTCCCCATGATAGTCCATACCCATGTATGGGTACTCCTCGATCACCACTAGAAGCTGTCACCATTGATATAATATCTCCTCTGTAAATAAATGGCCCACTCTACTGTCACCCTCCTGGATCATCATCTGGAACCATCGGTACATTCGTGGCTCCCTTGGACCACTATCTTGCATAGCCTAGTGCGGACGCAGTGTAGGTACCTTCTCAAAAAGTAAAGCACATAGAAAGGAGCCAAAACAAAATCCTACCCCAGATGTCTTTGACTTGTTCAGCTGCCACCGAACAGCTTGAAGATACATCTGGCCCCATCCATAGTACGTGGACCCTATAGCACGCTCTACTAGCTAAAGCTACCCTCCAGAGATGTTGTGGCTCCCTGTCGAACCCAAGATACATAGCAGTAATGTCTCCATTTCTTATGTCGACAGATCCTTGATGTCACACATCAGGATATAGGAGCCACACACATACACCGTAGCTTAATAGTTTCTATCACACAAATCCTCCAATGTCTCCCCCCGAGACAACATCGGTGCCAAGTCACCAACAACTCCCAACATAGGGAGCCCAGTCAGAAAGTACACATCTTCCAGCGTAATCTCAATATGCTGGCCCTAAAAGTGCAACACCTCCTCATCAACATCTCAAAAACTCAATAGTGTTTGTAGTAGCAAACCCAAGCTCTTCATGAGGGGTATGCTCATGAACTTCAACAATCCACAATGGGCCAATGTATCTCTCACATTCCTATCTCGTAATGATGCCTCCCATAAGTCTTTACAGTCTCTCTCTCGCCACTTTATCTCAGCCATCCTACACAAGCAAAAAATCAGATGTCAGCCACTACTTTCATCAGAAAACACCCCCCAGAGGCCAAGTCACACTTGTCTAGGAAAAAAGAGCGACCAGGTCACTCAAAAATGCCCCACAGATGCGACCAGGTCACTCATTTTCCTTCAAAAGGTGTGACTTGGCTCCATGAAACCCCAAAATGCTCATGGAGGCCCTTGGGGTGACCAAATGCAGAATATAAACCACCAAAAAGAAGAGATTCAGCGACAGATCTTACCTACAAGTCACAGAACTTGAAACCGCCAGTTGAAACAGGAGAAAAAACCACTTATACTATGAAACGAGAACTCGACACAGTTCTCGTTTTTCTCTCTCCTAATTTTAGTAGCTATTTTTACCCCCGTTTCAAAAATGGTTG
>LPNX011158072.1:201755-253908 GCA_001517045.1 Pseudotsuga menziesii
AGGTAGACTCAGATGGTGCGCCCATTGATAATAGAGAAGAGTATGGGTCATCTACATCTTCATCATGTCCTTCATCTGCAGAAAATGTAGTTTCTGATGGGGTGTCAGAATCCATGGATGAATTTGAAGAAGCAGTGTAGATGCTTTTTATTAGTATGATTTTTTTAATGGAAACTCTACAGGAGCTTTTGATGATGGGGTGTCATAATCCATGGATGAATTTGAAGAGGCAGTTAGATGCTTTTTACTAGTAGGCTTTTTGTAATTGAAACTCTAGAGGAGTTTTTGAATATTTATATGAACCATTTGTTCTTGTATGGTCTAATATATTATCTCATTATGAATCACATCATAATTTATTTGTTTCTATATGGTTATAATGGTGAAATTATTAAAGAAATTTGTTTTTTCTTTAATATGTAATTTTCCAGAAAGTTGTAATTTATCTCTTCAAGAATTTTTCTTTTTTTCCAATTGAAGGTTGATTTTAAAGTTTCGTTAAACAACAATATGGGATGTTTAGTCCATGGCTCTATTTTTTACCCTAAAAAAAAACGTGTATATTGGTATCAACACTTTTCTATTTGGGGGGTGTTTTTGGTGTTTTTTTTGCAAAAATCATCGTTTTTATGGGTAGAGTTCTCGTTCATAGTATATAGTTCTCATTTCATAGTATAAGTGGTTAAAACAACAAATGAAGATTTAGGGCCCACCTCTTCAACTCCATAGTGAACAGTGACAATGACACCTCACCAAGTTGACCCCACCCTTATATAGGCCCCATTTGACCTAATTTCTTTTAATCGACATAACAAGACCATACGGAGTCTGTTTGAGACATCGTTCACACCATTGGTTTCATAATTCCACTCTCTATCTCTTTATGAGATAATCGTCTCATGTTTAAAAAATAAGTTTCGGGGCCATTTCCCACAAGTCACCTTCATTTACAAGCCACAGTATGGCGATGAAAGTGTCTACAAACCTCTACATGTATCACTCTTGCCTACCGCTACTCATGCGGGTTTTCGGGCCACCGCCCATTAAGGGTCACCATTTTTCTTCTTATTTTGTATTTTAACACAGTTTTCTTCTCCATCCACTACACCTTACACGGACCTTTGGACCATTGTCCACAAAATGATTTAATTTTCTTGCATTTATTTGGCATAGAACTACCCCAAACTTGCACTCACATCAGATGTAGTCAAGTCTGTCCTCCACAACTCACACATGCTCTCCTGACCTCTATCCTAGAGCTGCCTCAGTTTGTGTGCCTCTGCTGCACCGACTCATGAGCCTCGGCCGTGATCTATCACATGCATGTATTGGTATGTTTGAGAGCCTTCTGCTCTGTCCATACTGCGTGAATGACCTTTGGACCACTTTCCACCGTCCCGACATGGGGCACCGACTATGCCACCGCAATCATTTGACCATACTGGAGTTTCTTTTAAGCTCTTTTCTAACTCCTAAAAACAATGAAAATATAGCCAAGCACAGTTGCTTCCTTTCTCTCTTGCTAAAGTATAGGAAAGGGCGTCTACATCATCTCGCTTACCTCTTTTTACGGACTATGTAGACCATCAAATGAAAAGGACCACCTTGGCGTATTCAAGCCAATTTTATTCCCCTCTGCATACTATTATTCTTTCTTGGGTAGAGGGGCCACACTTTACGAAAAAGCTCACCATGGGTTGTTTTTAAGCTCTTTTCCAGTGTTCTCATCAAGAAAAGATTGCCAAGCAAACTTGGTTTCGTTCATGCTCATAAAAGTATTTGAATGACTGTCTAGTCAGTATAGGTTTAACCTTTTCTGTCCTGATTTGACTACCAACAGTAAAGAAGTCTCTCATCCCCTACAGGATGGGCAAGCTCTCCTATGTATACTTTTATCTTTTTTCTGGCACAAGAGACTACCAATGAAAAAGAGCCCCCACTAGAGTCTTCTTCGTGCTTTGAAACTCTCTAAAATTGAAAGCACCATCGAGCATTTACTTTCTTGAGCTCGCCAAAAATTCATGAGATTGTACCACAATGGTGTCCCTAGACACCACCCCATAGAAAACAGTTTGGAAACATTCCCACATTGGGTCGCCTTTGTTTAGAGTACTCTGCAATGTGTCTTCCTTGGATCCCATTAATATCAAAAGTGTCTACCTCCTCCAAGTATTTCCCATCTGCAGTGACATCCCCGGTACTACAACTATGATCCCCTTCCCATGAGTCAGTTTCATTTGCTACTTGGTTCGCTCTGCCGTCATACTCTGAACAAAGGAATTTTGAGTCTACCACACTCCTCTTGCCCCTATTCAATTATTTCCCTTTGCCTCCCCCCCTGCCATTTAGTGGGTCAGTCCGCATATTGTCTCACACCATTTGGTTATCTCCCTTGCGCTTAGGGTGAAGGAAACACCATTTCCATAACTAGGGGTAGGTCTCCCTCTATTGACAACAACATACATATTCCATAGGATATACCTAGAGGTCCCTATATCTTGGTTTCATTAACCTCATTGATGAGTTCCTTGGACCATTTGAGAGGAGTCCTTAGTGCCTCTCGGGATGGTTGTCTCTCGCATGCTCGACTCCAGCTACATCATTGCACCATTGAGATTCGTACAGGGTATTGATCCATGCAGTATTTGGTTGAAGACCCTAGATGTCACTTGACTCTAACACATTGATGAGTCTACTTGAGGGACTTGAACATGTTATCTCCCTTGTGATTTTTGGGTTGCATTGGAGACAGTGTTCAGAAGCCCTAGTAGTGCTTCTATATAGATTATGATTGATGCAACATACTTGTACCATAGAGACTCTAAATCTCAATCAGCGAGTCCATACAACTATGTACCATCCCAAATCCAGTAGGCCATCAGTCATGAAGATATAGCATTCCATGAGAATTCCATAGGTCCAACGTACCAGTTCTTCATATCAGTATTGTATTGATCCTCACATTGAGGCAAGTACTATGTACCATCAGTTGTATATGATCGGCGCTTGTACTTTAGATCATAGATCAAATTTTTGTATTGACATTGTCATGAGCATGGGGATGCCTACCTTATCCATATACATGTCACACATTATTTGTATCTCACCCATTGATGGGAACCATATTAATACAAAAACAAAAATTCACCATGCCCCAGGCCTGGAAGCACTAGCTCTACGCAACAAATCCTATGATGTTCGTCGGTCATACGATGAGATTCTTCCCTCACACATCAAGGGGCAATCTGTTAACCCAAAAAATCCCTCACTCAACTCTGCATGGCCTACACCACCCAAGGACACCCATGATCAACCCTCGTATCGCTCCATTAGACCCCCACACCCTCAAAAAGGCTTAATAATGAAGGAAAGGGCTTAAAAACCCTGAAAAAGAGCCTAAATAACTCTCATAGGGGATAAAGCCTCCAAAAAGGGGATAAAACCACTCAAAGGAGCCTAAAACCCTAAAAGGATCAAAATTTAGGGTAGAAGGGGCTAAAGCTTGGACCAAGGGCCTAAAACCCTAAAATCCCAAAAAAAGATATAAAAGGAGGGTGGGGGGTCACTCTCAAACAAATCTTCTCTTGCATACTGTTATGCTACCCATGGATTCCTTGAGACTCTTTTCCTCTCAAGCCGCCCACATCCCCCTCTCTTCCACTCATCTTCCCCATTAAGGCATAGATCCTCCATTGCTGAGTGAGATAGAGAAGTGCTTCCTCCAGCGAGGGCATGGTGGCCCATTGCACAAAAGAAGAGGTATACTTGTGTGTTTTGTTTCATTTCTTTGCTTTTGTTTCACCCATAGTTTGTTTGTAGATTTTTTATATTCTTCTTGCATGTTTATTTCTAACATGTTTTGCAGGTTTATTACTATTCAATAGTTGTTTTCAGGTTCTTGGAGCTAAGCCCTAAACCTAACCATATTTGCAGAGGGGCTCACTGCCATTGCTTTCTATTTATTTTATTCCTTTTCTGTTTTGTTTTTCTCTCATGCATTTTTCAGCAGGAACCTACCCTTCCATCCTATAGATGGAAGGGAGCCATTCTTGCCCTTGTAGCAAGGAGAAATCCGAGCTACAAGGGTATTTAAGAATTTATTTGTTTTAAATAGGAAAGGGAGAGCCAAGGGGTTAGGGATTATGAGGGCATAAAATTTATTGTTATTTTTATTGTTATTGTATTTTTATTAAAGGATATGGGAACAAAGCAATTTTTACAAAAAAAAAGTATTTCTTCTTTTTCTAGAATAAAATATATTGGCGATTTTTTGCAGGGGAGGGGCCTAAGGGGGATTTTACAACTTTTTGAAATAATCCGTGAGGAGATCCATGATGAATGGATGAATATGAATAATTAATTTAGGTTGTGAAATTAACACCATTTAGCTAACATGATGTAAAATACATGAACTTTCCAAAACTTTAACAAATTATCAAGCGTGTCAAATGACAACAGTTTTGTTCAAAAAAAATATGAACGTTACCAATACAACGAGTCGAAAACAATGACACGAAATTCATGGCATGATAATATAGAGAGGGAAAGACAATAAATATAAAAGACATGAATCAACCACAATATGATGATGCACATGATGCAACTTAGTCAATATGTTGAAGTTATAAGTGGTGCAAATATGCTTCATGCATTAAATTTTGAGTTGTGACATATGAGAGGGTCTACAATTTACAAAATTCTAACACTAAAAATGGATTCTAAGAACACCTAGAAATGGATATATAAATCCATATCCGGTGTTAGGACTTAGTAAATTGTACAAATTCATTGTCAAAATAGTAATTTTCTATTTTCGAAGTGATGCAACTAAAATGCCCAGATAAATGACCAATTGCTATGTGGTCATTTTTAGTTTAGTTCTCATCCCATGACCACATTGGTCATTTGTATTGGCCATTTTTAGTTTATTTCTTATACCATGATGATATTGGTAATTTTTCTTTGTTATTTTTAGTTAGGTCACTTAAAATTTCTTAATTTCGGTCATTTATCCCTTGAAAAAACTATGGCAAGGAATTGTTTTTGGTCACTTGGTGAAATATCTCTCATTTTGTACTAATGGTTACATAATTTATTAACGTAATCATTAAATAATGAATACTATCAAATGGATTGGTAAGTATACAACCTAGTTTGTATTCTAATCCCGGATTTGTATTCTTAACACTAGAATCCCTGGTTTGTAGCATAAACCATAGTTTGTATTCTAAACACTTGAAAACCTAAATGTAACTCATAGTGTTATCATTTACCAATGATTAATATAAAGTACAATTGATTTTCCAAGTTGACCCCATCGTGCATAAATTGCATCGTCTCTCACTAACCAAAACCCTAGATTTTGTAATCGTTGAACAAAACAAGTTCCAGGTCATGGGAGAGAGGCACCCCTAGCACTATTCCAATTTCATGACTCCCATAGTTTTAATGGTTTGTCTATTCAATCCACAATCATCATTTTATAGCCATTTTCAAGTCGTAACCTAAATATTTTGAGGGACATATGTTGAATTTGAGCATGGGGCATAGAATTCGAACCAGACATCCGAACTACGTTTTGTCATCTCCCATAGGTCTATTTGGGTAGGAAACACATGGTATCTCTATCCAAAATATCTAAATCAAGGTATTTTCTAGTTTGAACCATTAATGAAGAAATTTCATTTCCTCTCAATGACCGAAACCCTAGCTTCTCGAATCATCGAACAACAAAAGTTTCGAGCCATGCACCCATGAGGAAGAGGAACCCATAGCACTATTATGATGTCAAATATAAAAATGATGATAAGTTTCATTGATATGATACATGGTCATCATTATATTTCTAATGGCCAAGTTGCTTTCAGCCATAGAATGAAAATTAACTTGAATCATGAAATTGTCAATTCTAATGGATTCAAGATGTCAGGATTGATCCAAGTGAACCCCTATAACATGATTCAATTTCCTACAAATGGTCATATTATAACATATCCAAAACTATTTTTTTCTTAGTAAGAGTCAATTCCAATTTTGCACAAAGAGGTCATTTTTGAATTGAAATCTCATGGGTGACCATGGGTTATGTGACCATGTCCATAATGGACAAACAATGTAGTGTGAGTTGGAAGAACCTAGTTATGCTACTCGGTTTGGAGTTGTAACCCATAGTGCAAGAATTTCCATGTGTTGTAAAATTATATATTAGGTTTCCAGGTTTCTAGATTAGGTTTCTAGGGTTAGATTAGTGTTTCTAGGGTTATATTAGCTTTCTAGGGTTTTGTTGGCCAGGGAAATTGTACTAGGGAAACTTACGGAAAAGCCATCCACACACTCGACTTAATGCAATCTTGTATGTGTTTAAAATAACTATATTTCACAAGATCAAGGCCCTTTTGCTTATATGATGTGCTCTCCAACAATAAAGAGTCTCTCAAATATGTGTGTGTGTGTGTGTAATATTTACTTAAATCAATCTGTTAATAAAAAAAAAAGGAATCTAACTAAATGATTAACTAATTCTAAAGAAAAAAACTATAGAAAAAACTATCTTAAGATAAATGCAAAAAATTAATAGCTCCTAATTCTGCTCTATGATAGTCTAGATGCAAATTACCTATCTCAGCCAAGAGCATGAGTTTTTAATTTGATAAAAAGGTTTTAAAGCATAAAGATGATCAACAATTCTGGATTGGTAGAAAAGTCTCCAATAACAGAAGTAAATCTCAATTATGCTACAATAATATGACACTCTATTGTACAATAATTGAAATAGAAATTAAAACCCAATATCAATGATATTAAATACATACACAATCCTGAAACACATGAATATAATCATATACTAACTTGTAAATGAAACAAGGTCAAGCTGCAAGTTAGAAATTTATCAAAAATGGATTTATTAACAATTGAAACTATGTAGAAGTTCATTTGTCTCAACATGACAATAAACCATTTATATTTCATGTAAGCATAATCAGTCGAAGTACATCAAACATATTTCACATATAATAGCAAGATATATATATATGAAAATAAAGATAACAAAAGAGAATAATCAGTAACACAATATAAAAGTTTTAGAGAGTTAGCTAGGGTCTTAAATATCCTGCAACGCCCAGTAATCCTCGGAAGAAGTTCAAAGAACACCAATGTAACAAAATAAAGTATAATACTATATAATATAAATTATCCAAATGTCTCAAAAATTGAACCCTTTATCAATGTTTGGAACTTTTTTATATAGAAGACAAACCAACTTCTAATCAACTAACCACCCTACTTCTATGATACTACGTGGATTTCTATCCGAATATAGAGCAAAAGAAATGCCACTTGTCATCATTTTTGTCATGATTCTAGGTGTTTCATTGAGTGACAACTGGGATGGAACAAAGTAAAGGATAACAAATAACTTACTAGATAGAATCTAGTATCATTATTCCCTTGCATGAGGCATCTTTATACTCAACAATTTATCAACTCACGATGCTCAAAATTAGAAATGTGGAGACAACAAAATAGTGAATAGTTACATGTTCAGGGCATATTCCAACAAGTAAGCTCCAGCTAATCACATCCCTAAATTATATCCCTAGCATCAACCCTCAGCTTGCATACTCCATGACACCTGGAATTTTCAAACAAAATCAATTAGCAAACTGAAAATGTCAATATATAAGAATAAATAGGATGCCTACAGAATTTTGATTCTGTAGGTATCCTTATAAAATAAAATGAAAACACTTTGCACCAAAGACGAGATCTGAATATTATAGGACATTACTAACCTATAGAAGCCAACTTTTAAACCATCTGTATGCTTGAAAACGTTTTAAATAATAAAAAAAAATTGAACTTCATACAACAAATAGGAATATCAAGTTCTATGGGATGATTCAATGGAAATTCGAATTGGCACATTCTGTCTTGCTTCATCTGATTTAGCCTTAAATCTAACCGCTCTCGTATTGGAAATCTTGTTTTTTTTATCAATTTCTAACTTTTTGACAGAAGGATTTTATCCTGAGCTTTACATCTTAGCTTCTTTACCCTCAAGAGATTCCATTTATCAACCTAGGACGTCAAATCAGCTTTCAAGCTCACAATTTCTTCCATAGCGAATGCTCTAATGACCTCAGCCTCTTTCAAATCAGTTTCCAAGGATGATATGACCTGAGCATAGGGAATTTGATGAAACAGGATATGTTCCTGATCCCCCACATTATTCTAATAAGAACAACCCATCTTCTGCAAACTACTTAAGAAGTAATATGGCATATTCATAGGATGCCCTTTGAAAATCATTAAGAGTTGAAGATGATAGAACTGAGTCTGAGAAAGTCGACCTTCACAGGTGACATACCTGATAATAAGTTCAAGGAAATAACACCACTTCTTCTTCAGCAGCCGAGAAGGGAAACCAGACTTAGATTCTATCTGTCAGTTAGCTAGAGTCAAGAAATCCTTCAAATCATCGTTCTTCATATGTTTGCCCTTATACCAGTGTTCTCCCACCATTGGAAAATATATAGCCTAAGAGAGGAACTCCTCCATCAATTACAACATGATATCTCCTACCTATTCTTTCATACCATAAAATGAAGTTTTGAATTCCCTAGAAACTGCCAAATTAAAACCAGATAATTTCTGTAGAAACCTTAGCCATCCTACCTTTACCACCAATTCCTTGCATTTGGGAGCAGCATCTAAGTATTCATCACCAATAAGTTGGAATCTTGAGATAGGAGCCATAATAGCAATTACACAAGCTTTAGGGATTTTAAAAACCTGAATTGAGAAACAAAATAGATCTACCAAGGTCCCATACAGGTTTATCAAAAGCCCAAATGTCTTAATTCCACCAAGGTACTTTGAACATTCATGCACAGTCATGGAACGCAAGGTCATAATGCCCTTTGAATTAACAAGAGTTTGCAAAACACTTACCATGCCATAATGACCTTATAATATAATAAGCATGTAATGGCTAAACATGACATTTCCATCATTGCGAATCTAAAAATGACAAGCAATCTTATTCTGCAGGTATCAAACCCTTAATTTCCATGATAATGCCAATATTAAATGACATATCTTCATATCAATGCAATTTCTAAAGTAAAACCAAAATTATTTAACCTTTACTTCCAAGCATAAGTTAATGGTTACAATCACGTAATCTTTCACCAGCATATATAATTAATACCAAGATTTAATAAGGAAAGATACAATTGATTTAATTAAAATCATGGTTGATATTGCAATGATGAGGAACAATTATTAAATGTAGACAAAACCACAAGCAACCTTTGAGAATAGTTTTAGCCACTTATGATAGAATTTTAACATTGACTTCACCTCAAACCATCATTAAAATTTTCATAATCCCATAGATCTTATCTCATCATAACATACAAAGTTTATAAATGAGGACAAGTGTATAACAATGTGGAACTTGTGATATTAACATGAAATAATATTTTATCCCCATGATTATTATAATGAGATGGATTTTTCGGAAGTGGAAGAGTTCCTTAGACCACGCATATGAATTGGAAAACAAATGTCATATAAGGTATCAGCTTACTAAGTTAACACTCAAGACTATTGATGTAATGAATTTACTTGACCTCGAATTTGCACGAATGATCAATGTTGTAAAATTAGGAGTTTCTAACTTTCAGGATTATGAACTTTACAAATGATAAAGCTGAAATAAGAAACTAAAGCGAAGAAATTCAGTCCAAATGTAACCTGATGCTGATCCACCTATATCAATCAATCCATCAAGTTTTATTGGGAGTACCTTCAGAATCAAAGATTCTGAAGGCACTCCTAATATATTTATTGATGAGTGTTGATTAAGGTTTTGATATATAATTTTGTTTAGAAAATTGATGAAATGACAAATTGAAATTTTATGTTCAAATTCCTCTAAAGGGTGTTGCATGCCAACAGGTTTCTAGGGAAAGATTATATTTTTAGGGTTTCTAAGGATATATTATATTTGTAGGTTTGTAGGTGAGGTTAAGGCACTAACTAAGGTTGGGGATGATAATATGAGTATTAGGATGATCAATAATGATGATGATGATGGATAGGGATCTTATGGTCTTCTTGGATGAGAGTAAAATACAAAGACAACAAATTCATCAAGAAGATTGTGCAAGTTATCAAGTTGTTTATGAATATGAAAAGTTGAACCAATATGGAAACAAATGCTCTTTTGCTTGGAAAGTTGTGGGAGTTGCACAATGTGAGATTCATGGTTTCAATGAAGCATGGCAATGATGGTAATAATAGGCATGGGGATGGTGATGGTGACAATGAGCATGATGGCATCTATGATAAAACTGGGAATTATGATACGAATGGTAGTGGTAAAAAATGGGCATAATGGTGATGGTGGCAATGGGCATGGTGATGGTGACAGTGAAGATGATGAAAATGAGGATGATGATGAACCACATGTCAATGGAAATTCTAATAAAAATGAGTACAAGGATTGTATTGTGATAGTAATGATGATCATTCAAGTATACCCATATCATAACTTCTAATACTAATGATCTTCATTAAATTTTCATGTTTAGAGTAAGCTAATAAGTATCATACCTTTGATGAGTTATTCATTGGAATTGTTTATAGTTGGAGATATGTACCAACAACCAAGTTTGTATATTTGTATAGGGTGAATCCATGAATATGAGTAACACTTTTGGAAATAAATTATGGTGAAAATTCATTTTTTTACTAATTTTTCAAATTGAATCCCTCAAAATTCATATTTTTCACTTGAATTCCGAGATGCAACAAAGAAACAAATTGTAAGGAATTACGTTGTATTTCCTGATATAATTTTTTGAAAAATTAATAATATCATTTAATATGTCAAAATGCATTTAATGATAGACTTGTCCTTGTAAATTTTAGGAAATTTCAACAAGTTAATTGTGTGCACGTAAAATTATTTAGTGATAAATGAATAATATTTTAAATATATAAATAGATAGAATATACATAGAATGCAATCATGCATACATAGTTTTTGTAATTTTCTTCTAAAAATTGCATTTTTATTAACTTTTGAATGTGACCATTGACAATTTTAATTGCATTTTCTGGAAGCCGACATGAATGTAAACATTTTTTTACTAGTAAAAAAATAAAAAAACAATTAAGTGGAATATATATGAATCTACTACAATGCGAAATGCATCATATTCTTCAATTGCATCATCTAAGAGGATTGGCATGCTTGAGGATGAAATTCCTATTTTATAATTCATGGAAAAGTTTCAAAGTCGTATTTATAAATACATCAAACACTCTCATAGGTATGTATGGAAAGATTCTAAATTAAAGAATTCGAGTCAGTGGCACAATCTTATCAGTGGTAGAATTTGCTGAGAACTAGACATTTGATCCCTAGAGTGAGATACAGAGTGAGAAAGTCTATCACTCTAACTAGGTACATATATTGGTACATGTATTGTATAGACATGCTGAGGCAATCATTGATTATAGGGATAACATTCTTAGGTCACACAATTTCATTAAGGAGTACCATTTTTTTATGTCAATGGATCATAAACATGACACATGTTTCTTCAACATTGTTTTGGTTCATCTATGACTAATTTAAAAAGAATGAGGGTTCATGTAAAGAACAGTGGATTTTGTCGTATGGAAGTGAAACATATTTCAAATTGGCATGCCCTTTCTATTAGTTGATTAACATTCATAAAGAGACAAAATTCCAACATACTTAGAGATTTTTTTAAATAAGGCATGGAAAGGGCGAGCATGATAGTGCAGGTGCTTGTGTGAAATGAGCACTTAGTAGTTACTATATGAAGAGTGGTGCAAACCGCATAAGATCATTTGTAGAATTAGTTGATTGGTGTACACTACATTGGGATCTAAAGATCATGCATAGATGAGGCTAGTGTGCATGTAAGAGACTATGATGTGTATTTGAAGATCACATTTTAAATGTACCTTGAAACCCCAAGTTGGTTTCCAAATTTTTGTGCTTGATTTATTCATTTAGATGCAGGTTCTTTTGGAACATTTCCCTTTCTGGCATGTCAAATAGATCCATCTCGTGGTATTGTGAAACTATACCTAACATGAAGGACTTACATTCTGTTCGGAGTAAGGACATGGGTGATATATTTTCCATAGAAATAAGAAAGTATGCACGCTTTTATAATTTCTACACTGATTAGGATCTCTGCAAGTTTCATGTGAAAACATTGACCATGTGAAATAATGGACTTATGTCCCTCTAACTCCAAAGGGTCCACATCCAATTCCAAAATGGCAAGATATGAGCAATGAAGAGGTTGTTGTATCGTTGGATTATGGTCGTATTTTTTATGCGATTAGAGAATGCACATGGTCCTTCATTAGTAGTAGTGTATTCATTATCTATATCATATGTTTCTATATTAATTATAATATTGTATGCTCAAACTTAAAAACTTGTATTTATGTGTGCATGTATTCAATTAACATATATGCAATTTTTTTGTGGAAAGGGATGTTTTTGTTTTCAATGCAACTTGAGGTAATGAATAGAATGTGGCTTATTATTTAATCAGGTGCAATCAAATTAAAAGTATGTGGGTGTTACCCTATTGGGATGGAAATTTCACCTACCAAACTTGCAACCTAGTTTTAATTATGGGACATTTTTTGAAAAATTGAAGAAACGTGCAAATTATATTATATACAGAAATTTTAAGCCTGATCATATATATTGTCAAGATAGGAATTTGGTAGTGGAAGCTGGAATACAACTAATAGAAATGAAGGTAAATATTAGTGAACCAAAGAGATGAAAGATGGAAAAAGCTGACCATGACCATATTATGGATAGTTTCATTCCAACAAGAAATTAACCGGAAGAATAATCTATACATGTAATGTCTAATTTATTAAATCATCATGAGGCTAATCCCAAACTTATCCTTTGTAATTATACCATCAAAATCTTGGACATAAATCTTCATTTTACATTGTAAATCATTTTTATTGTTCTTGTTGATAAGAAATATACCATCAACATACATTGCATTAACCAACGTTCATCGATATTTTATTTTTATTTAGGTTGTTTTTTAATATAAGCATGATTTTAACAAATTTGTAATTGTGAAATGTAAATGTGTATATGTGTACTTTGGTAAGTATGTACTTTTGTAATTATGAAATGACTAATATATGTTTTCAAATCAAATGAAAAATATATTCTGAAATTATGATTAATAAATTTTTTCAAATAAAATGACTTTTAGTATTTTTTGTAAGGAGAACATAAATACACTATATTGATAAACATAGAAATTACATCCGATATAAGATTATAATTCCATATATCACCCCTTGGGAGCTTACTGCCCACCTATCATTGAGAATCTGATTAAGAGTCCTCATGACACAAAAAACCATAGAGAGAAGCACTACCAAATCATGACAAAACTTCAGAACATCACCCAACATGGAACCTTCAAAAATAGTCATACCCAAAAACTACCAAAATTTATAGGTGTATCTAAACACAAAAAAAGACATCAAGAGAAGACCCGAGACCAAATTCAGAACCATCAACATGACCAAAAGTCAAAGTAGAATGTAGGAAATATATTTCCCACCACCTTGACTAGCATTGACAATGATAGGCTTCGGCTCCACTGGGGCAGGAGTAGTCGGAATATGGAAGCCCAAACATGAAATGAGGAACTCCACTTTGGAATTCATACGCAAAATGTCTACTGTGATGGAATCCCACCACTAGTCTTGGGTATTTTATTTTGATTCTTCGCTCTTCATGTCCCAAGTAAATATTCCAACCATATTCTTCATTATCTAGAACAAGGCCACCATTTCTTCGTAAAGGATCACCCTTCCCACTATGCGGCCTTGATCAAGGATCCATTCTTCAGCCTTCTAGAATTCCTCATGCAAATTTTGACGATATAGCTCTTGTCATAAGTGTTTCTTAGTCTTAGAGATGTGTTGTTGAATCTCCATGGAGATTTCCAACTCAAACATGCGAGACTCCCAAATTAGCCACCTTACCTTCCTGGGAAGTCAATTCGCTCTCATACACTTGCATGCGTTTAGGAGTTATCTTTCATTTTCATGAAAAAATTCTTACTGTTTGAAATGTTGGAGTGACGTTTACATCCATTACAGGATAACAAATTTGATTAGGAGATTGAACCACTGACCATGGTTGTTGTTGAGTCACATTTGCATCAGGAGTAACATAATTATTGAACTCTTCACAATATTTTCCATTTACTAATGGATCAATAATATCATCTTCCCTATGTTATGGAGAGAAATTCCTATGGCTTGGGGTACCAAAATAGACAGCTTGACTCTAGAAATCAATCTTTCCCAATATACAATAGAAATTAAATGTCTAACACTAAAGGATCAGACCTCGTACCTTATTCCAGACAGTTGAAGTAGATCCCCGTTGAGCTTTCCAATCTTCAGCTTGAATTGCTATATTACTTCCTCAACAACAAGTAAACAATACAAGAATACTATATATCATGGTGTTAGATCTATTCTAGCATATATAATCAATAATGTAAAAGCATTTGACATATTCCCATGGATAAAATATTCATTCAAATACACATCATTGGACAGGAAAAGATATTTCTATTAACATAAATCAGAGATTACAAGATAGATACAACCTCTAACGGCACATCTGCGAACCGGAGAAACTAAATCCCCCACTTGGGCCTCCACCACTTCAATCCTCCATCTCTCGATAGCAAGCTCACAAGCAAAAGGAAATCTTGGGAAGAACACAATAGTGCTCCAAGGGACAAAGGGATGCAGACTCAAGCATAAGTTCTGGCAACAATGGACTATAGTTTCTTTGCTCTCAAGTCTCTCTTATGCCTTAAATGTACCAAGGGGTTCCTTATATAGCTTTCAAAGGGATAATGAAAGGTAAAATCCGTGCGATCTCAAGGCATACGGAAGGCCAGGAGTCAAATGAGTTGGATCCATGTCAAGGAAAACTCCAAAAGGATTTGGATTATGCACACATCCTGATGTATGTGGTTATCGGGGCCAAACCCGCGTATGTACGTGATTATAGGGTTAAAAGTCGCATATATCATTTTTCATATGTTTTTAGGGATGATCAAGGAAACATCAAAGGACAAAAAGTGGTCCATAGGTTCTAATGAGTCTGCAGTGGGACAGGGGAAGGCAATACAAAGTGTGATTCACCTAGAGTGGTGAAATCCGCTATAACAGATGCCCCCTAATGTATGATATCAAAGGGGTCATACGATGGCCGAAATACATTATAATTCCATCCCAGAAGTGGAGTGATGAAGGATCCCAAATGGAAGACCAGCCACCCAATCAGCATAGTACAATAATACAACTCTGCATATAACTGCAAGTACATATAGCAGTCCCGGATACATAAGAGTACAATGGCCATGAATAGGAATAATACATGATATCACATATGTGGTCATCTCCACGTACAATATACATAGATAAGAATATCCATGATGAAGATATACAAAGGACCATGATCTCCAAAATGGCTGAAGATATATAATAGATCAAGATCTCCATAGTGGCTGGAAATGTTTGACATATACTGGAATCAAGTCACGAGAGCTGAAATCTCATGAACAGTGGCACGATCAAGGAGGTAGCATATAAGAGATGCCACCAGTCTGGAAAGTCTTCTACACAAACCGCTATGAGTACATGTCCTACTATGCGAATAGAGGTGTCGAGGACGGTAATCAGATGATGTATACCGTTAACAGACGTGAAATCACCCACTGATAATGAAAATGGGAATCAAGGTACTAGAGTGCAAACTAACAAGTGTGAATAAATGTGTTGAGGTCGAACACTTGAGAGGATCCATCGATCAGGGGACATTGATGTATTCCAAAAAAACTGTCAATGGCAAGAGAACATGTCATTGATGTATACCATTAACAGACGTGAAATCACCCACCGATAATGAAAATGGGAATCAAGGTAATAGAGTGCAAACTAACAAGTGTGAATAAATGTGTTGAGGTCGAACACTTGAGAGGATCCATCGATCAGGGGACATTGATGTATTCCAAAAAAACTGTCAATGGCAAGAGAACATGTCATTGATGTATACCATTAACAGACGTGAAATCACCCACCGATAATGAAAATGGGAATCAAGGTAATAGAGTGCAAACTAACAAGTGTGAATAAATGTGTTGAGGTCGAACACTTGAGAGGATCCATCGATCAGGGGACATTGATGTATTCCAAAAAAACTGTCAATGGCAAGAGAACATGTCATTGATGTATACCATTAACAGACGTGAAATCACCCACCGATAATGAAAATGGGAATCAAGGTAATAGAGTGCAAACTAACAAGTGTGAATAAATGTGTTGAGGTCGAACACTTGAGAGGATCCATCGATCAGGGGACATTGATGTATTCCCAAAAAACTGTCGATGGCGAGAGAACCTGCCAATGATGACTGCAAGTCTTAAGGCACTCAAAATGACTCTAGATTCCAATCCCAGAATAAATGATATAAAGTTGATGGGATGAAATCCGTTGGAAGGAGGGAATTAAGGCATCCCCTATCATCCAAAATGAGGTACTTAGCAAAGATATATAATGTGGAAGGACTCGATCATAAGGTGCATGAACCAGTAACTGTACCGGGAATGGACGACATGCAAAGTCAAGATAACTGAGGAATGGTCGACTCAGGTTTCAACTTCCTTCGAACAAGAGCATAATGGTGTATGGTGACTGAATGAAGGTAGCATAGACTTGATATATAAACAGGGACATCTCTGTGACACAGGAGGCATCAACAGAGGCTCCATATGAAGTGAAATCTTAACCAGTCGGTGGAGATAAACTCAGATAAACGAGTACATCTCCTAAAGTCAAACTATAACCCAACCAATGGATGTGATATATAGTGCTCTGTTCGAAGGTGACACGACTCAAAAGCTGCCAAATATAACATCTCTCCTTGTCCAGCTTTTTGGTTTTTTGATTTTTTTGGACTTTTTGAGTTATTTGAAAAGCTTGAAAAAAGAATAAACTAGCTTTATAGTTACAAACTAGGAGGAGATGAGTGTCATAAGGGAAAACAAACTAGTTCCAAGCTATTGAGCATACCTATGCTCAATGCAAGGATACATGTGTAGGATATCAATACTTGGGGGGAAATCCCCTCCCGGTAAAAAGGGAAATCAAGCTACGAAGGATATAAAAATGGCTCTGCATGGCTAGACATGAGACAAAATCAGGCTATACGGCTGAAACGCAATGTAAGGGGGGCTGGCATAAAGCTCAATAAGGCAGGAAAAGCTCATGATATTGCATTCATAGCTTGACATGAGGGATTCCTAAGGGAAATAGGCTAGCATAAGATCAAGAGGAGTATTAGGCTCTTGCGAAATGTCATGGCAGTACTATACAATGGACTCCCACACCCTAAAGGAGAAAACATCGGCATGGGCACCAAATGAAAATAAGGCACTAACTAGGGTGCCCATGTAAGGTGAAGCTCTACCATTCGTATCATGCCACTTCTAAAGCAGCAAGAAGGTTCAGTGACATAATAGAGTGGGTTCGTACCTAAGGACATGGTGATATTGTCATAAGGTCATGCAAAATGCAAATGGTGGTGAACCTAACCTATATGCCAGTTTAGACATGAGACCTGAGATCGGCACGAACGGGTCAATCCAATGGCTCAAGCGGCACTGCAAAAGGTCTTCTACATCACAAATTATGTCAAAAATGGTAAAAAATGGTTAGAAAATGTCGAAACTATAGGAAAGGGGGTAAAAATTTTCAAATTTTTGAAATTTTTTCTAGAAATAGTAAAAAATATAAATCATTTGAAACTTTTACCCATTTGAGCTATGATTTTCAACTGCAAATTCCAGGAGATCCAGCCATCGAAATTCACAACCGTTTCTTCCAGGTATTTACTCATGCTCTCCTCCTGCATTTTGATGTAATTTTTGTGAATTTTCATGGTTAAATGAGGTTTTTAAGCCATCCCAAATTGTACACTGCGGCCCACGTGGATATTAAGGATTTTTCCACGTATAGGGCTGGCTATACGTGGAAAAGGGGCTAAAACTGGCATACATATGCCATTGTTTGCAAAACAGTCGCGTATGAGGCCGCGCATAAGGTTTTCTAGTAAACTAATGGGAAAATTTCCAATTTTTTTTGCAGGATGGTGCTAGAGTGGAGAGAGCGTGAGCATGGTGAAGTAGAGGAAGCAGTAAGGGCCGACTTAGTGGCTCAGCACGCTTTATGTGCATGCGAACTCTACATGTTTTGTTGTCTTGGTGGTTTGAGGGCCAAACCAAGACTGCTACAGAAGCTGGTAGACTATGTGGATCCAGACTCGGAGTCCTTCCGTACAGATGGGATGTCCCTCACCATAGATTTGGAGGACATATACTTTATCAATGGACTTTCTAGATGAGGGGAGGTGGTGAACCTTCGTTCCTGAGGTGGGCCAAGAGGTGATCTTACTATCGATGAGTACATAGCCATGTATTTATACCCAGATACTGAGAAGGTGGGGAGTCAAGTCCCCACCAATGCTATACAGGTGCTGGGCCTAAAGGTCATATTACTAACGTTGGGCAGGATAGCAGGCTTAGCATCACTCCATCAGGCCTCGTGGCCGTAGATGTTCTACGTAGTGGAGTGTATGAGACCCACCATCTATGACTGGAGTACTACACTACTGAGCAACATGAAACACCAGCTCAGTGAGTGTAAGGTAGGCAGGATATGGAAATTCGGGTTCAGCAGTATTCTGAGCATGTTTTTCTTCGAGCGTGTTCCAGGATTGAGCCCTAGAGTGGACATTACCCTCCACGGGGTTCGATATCTGGCACAACGGCGTTGAGCAGATGCTATACGTAGACTCAGGGGTGGTAGGGTGGCCAACCCATATCCAGCTGACTTCTTTCCATGGTGGTGATGACAGATTGTTGCCATAGATGACTACCCCTATGCAGGGATAGATTTATGGGGGGATCCGGACATGCCATTGTCACCAGGATCGGCACATGGAGACATAGGTAACGAATCTCGACCCTCACTCTTTTTTTTTTTGAGTTATTTAATTTTTTTGTGTTTTCTTGATTATGTGGAATCAAAAATACATGTTTTTGTGCGACAACACATATTGACATCTACCATTTATGTGCAAATGTGGGACCACAGTGGCTAGAGGGCTTCCCTCGTCATAGACAGAGGGGAAGAGGAGATGACATCCCGGGTGTGGATGTGGAGTGAATTCTCCAGAGCATTCATACCAACTTTGTGAGACTAACTCATAGAGTTCCCATGGCGCAAGTCGAGGACTTGCCTGAGGCCATACAGCGGCAGGTGGTGGGTGTACCACGCGCATGGGTGCGTTTATTCCGGTGGCTAGCTAGAGCCATAGTGACATTCCATGATCAAAAACCTCCTCCTCCTCCATAGGATTAGACACCTGGGAGTGTATATGTTGTGTACTACCGTGTATTATATGATGGTGGATTTAAAAGCCCCAAATTTTGTATCATGACACTATGTATTACCACATTTTTTATGTATATAAAAAAAGTTTTATGGTGATCGATTTTATTTATTTACATGTGTAAATGTGTGTTTATGATTAATTTATTATGAATGAGACAAATGCCAATATAACACGTAGTTAGAATATGAGTCAGAAACTTGATTATTATTTCTTGGAATCTGTATATATGTTATATTTTCAATTTGTCGTTCTAACAATCTCACACGTAAGAACCTTCTCAATAACATCGGATCTCTAACATGGTACAAACCATTGAGCTGTGACACTACTAACTCTGAATCAAGACGTACCTCAAGAGATAGAACACCATGTGAAATGGCATCCCGAAGAAGCTCAATAACATCGCTATATTCAGCAACATTGTTGGAATATGGCCATAGTCATACACCTCCTCAAGACAGTACCTGACCCATAGGAGTATAAATCACCCAAGCAGCAGAGACTGAGTGTTGAGTGTGACAGCTTGCACCATCCATGAATCCTATGTAGGTGGAAGATTCCATTGACATCTTCCAAAATAAACGGAAACTAATCACAAACCCGACCACGATAAGAAAAAGACCCAATTATGCAAAGCTATACAATAATATACAACAAGCAGCCTTGGCTAAAGATCATGCATAGTATTTTTTGAGATAGATCCCATTTCTAGGCTCCGCCAAAGCTGTCTCTTTGTAATCCACTAACTTGTAGGCACCCTTCTCTAACACATGCTTGACCACGTAAGGACCACGCCACATAGGATTAAACTTCCCTGCCCCCAAGGGTTCTTTCGGTTGATCCCACAAAAGGACCAAGTCTCCTTCACTAAAGACTCTTGGACAGATAGACTTATCGTACTGGACCTTAACGTGACTTTTATTAACCTCTAGAGCCACCAAGGCATCTCGACGCTGCTCATCAAGTTGCTCAAGGTGAACCAAATTCTCCTCCAAAGGTGAAGTGTCTGGTAAGAGTTCCATAGCTAGCTTCAATGAAGGAATCTCACATTCAGCCACCAATATCGACTCCACTCCATGTATAAGCTGATATGGATAAAAACCAATGGCAGTCTTAACCGCGGTTCGATATGCCCACAAAGTCGGATATAACATAATGTGCCAATTTGTCTTGCTTTGTGCGATGGTTCATTGGAGAATGGATTTGAGTGATTTATTCACTGCCTCTACCTGTCCATTTTCCTGAGGGTAGTAATAATAGGAGTGCTCTTGCTTATACCCTAACTTGGATGCCAACTCTTCCATCATACGGTTCTGAAAGTGCGAGCCATGGTCAATGACAAGCTCTTTCGAAATCCTGAACCGAGTAATAATTTGGTTGAATACGAAGTGAGCGGCTGTCTCACCATTGTATTTTACTGTAGGAATAGCCTCATCCCATTTCGTGAAGTAATCAACAGCCACTATAATATGATGGTGCCCCCCAGCTGAAGCTGGGTTGTAATCCATAAAATCAAGCCCCCACTTAGTTAAGGGACCAACGGTGATAATGGGATGTAAAGGGGCAGGTTTCAAGCGTATATTACGTGCAAACACCTGGTAAGGGTGGCACCTCTTGACTGCATCAACACAATCTTTAAAGATCGACGGCCAAAAATAACCCGCTCTCAAAATATTTTAAGCTATAGAAAGCCTAGATAAATGACCACCACACGCCCCTCCGTGGAAATCATTAAGCACTACCTCGGCCCCCTCGTGAGTTAAACAATGTCATAAAATGGAATCTACCCCACAGTGGTACAAAGTACTATCCACTATAAGGTAGTTCTTAGAGACGTGACGCAATCGTCATCGTTCATCTTGCGAGAGGTGAGTAGGAGTCCTCTGTGTTTGTAGATATACTATGATATCCCCATACCATGGGTCTAACGTTGAGATTAAGAAGATGTATTCATCGAAAAACATATATTCACAAACCAACTCCTCATC
Source organism: Pseudotsuga menziesii (assembly GCA_001517045.1). Taxonomy (NCBI): domain Eukaryota; kingdom Viridiplantae; phylum Streptophyta; class Pinopsida; order Pinales; family Pinaceae; genus Pseudotsuga; species Pseudotsuga menziesii. The sequence continues at coordinate 223,330 of LPNX011158072.1, forward strand.
CTCGCTCGAAAAATCCGATATAAGCTCTGCAAAGATTAAATATTTCTTCAATTTTTCCGAAACAAACTTGAGATCAAACTCGTGCAGAATGACAATCCATTTATTATATTTTCCCCCAATCATCCTTTGTGTGAGGAAGAACTGAAATGTATTGACATGGGCCACAAACAAGGTCTGGCAAAGGAGAATATAATGTCTCAAACGCTGAACAGCATGTACGGTAGCTAAAGCAAGCTTCTCGACATGAGAATAACGAATCTCTGCGTCAATAAGGTTCCGGCTCAGATAATATATGACATGCTCTTGGAGCTCCTCATACTCTTGAACCAAAACCATACCAATTGTCTCTAAAGACACAGCCACATATAATAGAAAATCAAGGCTATAATCCGGAGGACTAATCACCCAGGCCGATGCTAGGGCTTGCTTAAGTGCATCGAAGGACTCTTGGGCTCACTCATCCCACTCAAAGGGAGTATCCTTCTTCAAGAGATGCATGAAGCCTCTAGTCAAATTAGCAAAGTTGACAACAAATATTTGTAAGAAGTTTTCCATGCCTTGCAAACACTGAAGATGACAAATATTCTTCGGGGGAGAAAACTGAAGTATCGCCTCAACCTTCAAAGGGTCGACTCTTATACCCTCTTTCAAAATGATGAATCCTAACAAACGACCTGAATTCATGCAAAAGATGAACTTATGAGGATTTAATATAACTCAATAGTGCTAGCATCTTTCAAATACCAATCTCAAGTGATAGGGATGACGCATTCTCATACGAGAATGAGCAGCGAGGTCATCCAAAAATACTTCAATAATAGACTTGAGATCATGCAAGATCAAGGTCATTGCCCGCTGAAACGTAGCTCTGGAATTTTTAAGGCCGAAAGGCATTTTTCGATATGCAAATGTTCCCCAAGGACAAATAAATGTGGTCTTATGTTGGTCCTCAGGTTTAATCTGGATCTGATTATACCCAGAAAATCCATCCATTAAGGAGAACACCTCGCTACCCGCACACTCATCCAAAATATGATCTATAAATGGTGTGGGGAAGTTATCCTTAGTATAGGAATGATTCAAATCATGGAAATCAGTGCATATGAGGATCGCTCCCTACTTCTTATCCACCGGAATGGGGTTTGAAACCCACTCCATCAAGGGAACGGGATAGATGAAACTGGCTTTCAACAGCTTCTCTATCACTACCTTAATGGTGGGTTCTTTCCTAGGATTCACGTCGCGTAAAAGTTGTCGAACAGGCTTAGCGTTGGGGTAAATATTAATCTCATGTTCGACAATATGAGGGTCAATACTTGGCATCTCGTCGTAAGACCAAGCAAAAATATCATGAAATTCCTTGAATAGCTTGGTATATTCTAGAATCTCAGCATGGGAACATTCTGCCTCAATATAGACATTCTCTATTATGCCAGGATTGCGAGAAATGTTGATAGGAATCATTGCTGATATGTTCACCATGTTTCCATCAGCCATCGGACTAGGAGATCTTAATGGAACCATAAGATTACCAACTTTCTGACTAAGAATATCCCTATAATCCTCATGCTCCAAACGGTCAAGCATTGGAAGGAAGTACAATCTATGATGAAGTTCCTCCCATGGTGGCTCAACTCTGGACATAGCCTCGATAATCACTTCATTTGAAGGGAAAACTATATCAAGGTAATCGTGGGCATGATAAGACCGTATTGCCCATGCCGGTAGCACATAGGGGTCTTCCTCCTTCGTCTGCGAAGAGGAAGAACAAGGCTCTGCAACACTCTTAAGATTAGCTTGGTAAGATATCATAGCTGCAGGCAACGGCACGCTCATCTCGACGGGCTCACTCGAAGTACTCGGTGTAGGAAGAATCCAAGGATCTTCCATATGGGTCGTGCGAAAAGACACCGAGGTTGTAGATGTCTAAGCCTCATCGGAACAAGATCCTATCATGAGGATCGGTGTAGGAAAACTAAAGCTTCCCATGAGGGATGGATACATGCCTACACCCACACTCCCAGTTGCTGGCTGAGAGTGCTCAATGATCGGAATCATAGCTACCGAATATGCGGTAACAGACGGATTCATGAAAGCCATTTGATCAATCATTACAATCTTCCCATTATGTGCAAAGCATACAATGTGGAACAAAGAAGAAGAAATGGCTTGCATACTATACATCCAGTTCCTACCCAGGAAGAGATTGTAGTCAAGGGGCGCATCAACCACCTCAACCTCTATCGCAATGGTCTTCCCCCCCAAATGGACTTTAAGGGAAGGAAGGATACCGTGCGGCCTAAAAGATCTCCCATCAAATGCAGTTAACATAGTCATTGATTTAGATTGCTTAGAAGAACCCAGACCCTTCCAATAGGACAAAGAAATCACAGAAGCCACAGCGCCCTCGTCAATCACAGTACGGTTGACGATCATATTAAGACATTCCACATGCACCAAAAGAGACACATAGTAAGGCAAGCAAGGCTACAGTCCTGTGGTTTCAAATTTGATCACCGAGGAAGAATCATCTTCATTCACACCTAGGGCAGAAAGAAATGCCTTCCTTTGCGAAGGACAACTCTGAAGGACTTCCAATGTAGACATCGCATAAGGAGTGTGGCCCAAATCCTCAACAAAAGAATAATTCTAGGAAGCTCGGGCATTTGGATTATGCCCCGAACACTTAAGGACTCCCTTAGGAATGCGAGGTACAGCCTTGTATCCGCAGGTTTCTCAATGCGCAAAGGAGTTCCTGGTGGATTAGGCTCTTTGCCTGGGCTGGGATGTGACGAACTATAATATTTTGCATGAGTCACAACCTTGGAAGCACGGACCATGTTAATGCACCCATGAGCACTAGTATCTGGTGGATCATTCTCACTGGACTGGTCATGGGACTTCGAGTTCATATTTTGGTTAGGCAGTAAAGGGTTTATTAGCACAGTTAGGCCTTGTGCTAAGAATCTCAAATATTCATCAATCCAAGGGCACAAGTAAGTGAGGTGATCGTCCTTACATAACTTGCAAGGAAACTTAACCTTACGTTTAGCTTGCTTGTCCCCCCCAGCATTTCTACCGTTCTTTTCATTATTGTTAGCATTCTCATTCTTATTCCCACCCTTTCAATTATTATTCTTACCCTTTTTCTATTTCTCCTGGGCTGCTGGTTACCCTTCTGGTCCGACGATTGCATAGAAAGTACATTCACCATTTGGGTGGGTTGAGATGAAGCCGTAGCTTGTCCCAACGCAGATTGGTTGATTGAAAAATGACCAAATTGTTTTGCAACCGAATCCGCAGGTTTTGCACTTGCACAACCCACAATGCCATAGGCATGTGGTCTAGGTTTGACTTTGGGATCGAAACTGGAATGAGGAGCGTTGGGAATAATCTCATACAACAAACTGGACTGAGCATAGATCAAGTCCAGTTCCTACGCCCTAAAAATTGCTTGTTCCTCATTCTGCACTCCGGATGTGGAAACATCCTTCGCTATATATGGAAATAAGGACTTGAGGAACCAATTGAGAAGGAAATCCGGTGGTATAAAGGCTTTAATTAATCTCTTCTGTCTATGCCACTCTTGAATATGATCAAAAATACGGGTGGCTTTATCTTGCCAAAATGTCGACAAGAGTTCAGTACCAACATCATAGCGCATTGGTATATGGAAGTGATTAATAAAAGTCCTCACAAGTTCGTCGAACACCGTGAAAGCACCCCTAGGTAACTCTATATACCATTTCACAGCAGGCCTGGTGAGGGTGCGTTGAAATAGTCTCAAGCGGACTGAGTCCTGATGTAATGAATTCGAAGAGCACCATAGGTGAAACGTAGTAATGTGTTTGCTCGGATCCTCTCCCGGTTTTCCTTCGAACTTAAATATGTCCGAAGGAAGCTTGGTAGTGACATCCGGCCAAGCCGGGTCATGTGCCACAGGATCGTTCGTAAGTCTCGATAAGTTAGGAATATTAAGCGTCGCGAGGAAAGGGGTCTTAGGATGATGAGGTCTATGGACCGCTCCCTCGTTCATATAGGGTTTATTACCACCATGGCCTTGGCCATAGTGTCCTCCTCTTGTCTGACCCGTATAGGGTGGCGTGGAAGTACCATAATATGGTGGACATTGACTAGTAGGAGCTACAAAGCCATAATTAGGAGAGTAAGCATGTTTTTGATACCTTCCTCCATAAGGTGAAGAAACCTATCCATATTGCGTCCCGTAATACTGTCCATAGGTCATCGCATGTGATGCCCCATGAGACACTCCGTAGGTAGGAAGATACGCTCCAGAAGTAGGAATATACATACCGAAAGTAGGGATATATGCTGCAGAAGTAGTAATCTGACCTCTAGAAGCATGAAAATGGCCTCCTGAAACAACGGGTGGTATGTAAACTTGAGACACAATCGGTCTAGTAACCGCAGTACAGACCTGACTCATAGCCATGTGCTGACTCGAAGGACCACATGAATAAGGTGGAGGATGTACATTTGAAGAACTAGGGTCCGAGGATGAAGGAATATGAGTACTAAGATATGTACTACCGCCTATCGTCACTCGTCTTGGGTATGGTATCCTAATTGGATCGCTAACTCTAGACCTAGGAGGGATATAAGATGTAGCTTCCACCACTGGGATGGAAGGTGCAATGTGACTAGTTCTTCCAAACCTCTCCACATGGTAAGGAATGAGAGTGCCCCCAGGCATAGTGCTAGGATCAAAGTCGGATTCAACATGAAATGTCAAATCATGCATAGGAAAACCATCCATACCATAACTACCATAGCTAGTAGTGGCAGGTTCAAAATGAGTCTCGGCGTCCTCCGGCATGCCATACCAGTAAGACGTCAAAGGGGAATCATCCCTAGAGTTAGTAGGTCTATCATGCAAGGCTTCTATCTTAGAAATCATAGGACCTAACTCAGCTAAGTCGGGTGAAGGATCGTAAGTAGGTGTAAATTCCCCATCGTCTACACCAATGGGAGGAGGTGGTTCAGGAATATCCTCTGAATGATCTCCCATGGTGAGTGAATCAATGTGTGACATAGTCCTCCTGGACTATCTAGGTCTCTCTCCCAAATGAGGAGGAGAAGTAGAAGGTGGAAGTCGTGCTAAATGACGAGAACGGTGCGGAACCACACTCAAATCCACAATGACTCAAAAAATAGCAAAGACTCTCTATTTACGTCAACCCTAGGCCGACTAGCATGCACAGAGCAATCACTAATAAAATCTAAACCCAAATGCAAGAAAACAAGGGCTGGATAAGTGAGCTCCTGAATGAAGCAGGTATGTCTCTCCTAGGAGAGGCCTGAGACTCCCATACACAACAAACGAAGGTACGTAACAAATTATTGTGGCCCTCAGCTTCAACGCGTAAAGTGACTGTGCTGTCTGACCCTAACCTGGCTGGGACACCTACATAATAACCTCTACAAATACCCCCTTGATATCCTAGGTAAGGACACTAAGGTCACCTCAATATAATCAATGCTCATGCGGACAGTCGCAGACGGGATTGACTGTATGGGCAGGGTAGCAAATCCTGAAACTCTCAAAAGAGCCCCTATATATGAATACAATCCTGGAAATATCTCCCGTGCTACTCAGTTATGACTAGGGGTCATCCCAATCAATAACTGCTCACACTAACTCGTGCTTAACTCCCATTTGAGAGGAGGATCCTGAGAACAATGGTTATACCAAGTATTTCACACACTCACCTGGACAGACACCTAGATGTTGTTGTTTAGTGATCTTGGGGAATTGACTTACAATGAACTGTTCCAAGATCCTAAAACCTAAGCTTGTTGGTGCACCCTAGAAAAGAAAAGAGTGTAATTCATTTTATTTAGCGTTGATTTTAGTTGGCTTTATTACTCAAAAATAGGATATGGTCATGCAACTAATGGTGTTATGATGCAACAAGAAATAAAATGCACACCTAACAATCAGTGCAAATGCATTGTTTCCATGAAAACAGGGTATGCTACTACGTGTAATGCACAATTCTTCTTCAAATGATGAATGCAAATTTTCCTATATGAAGTCCTAACTAGTACTCCAAAGCAAATCTAGATCTAACACAAGTACAATGCAAAGTGCAAAATGCAATGCATGATGATAAGCAAATGTTTTTGGATTTTTTAAAAATAAAAGAGATGCAAAAAGAAAAAGAATGATTCTACGACCCCCAGACTCTGCAAGCACACATAAACAACATTCAAGCAAAGAACTAAGTTAAAAGAACTCTAATGCACTAATCTCAAACAAAAAATCGAAAATGCCATGACAAGAACTTTCCTAAAAAAAAAAATTAGGCTAAAAAAAAACGTTTCTGATCAGAAACAGAGGTCAAAACAGACTCAGGCAGTGCCAAAGGAGACCCAACAACTAACAGAATTCACCTAGCAACCAATTATCTTCTGCAAAAATACAAAATCAACGGTATACGCGAATGTTCGCAGCGGAAATCGTAGAGGAAACTGCGTGTATACGCGACTGTAAGTCAAAAACCTACGTACAGGAAGAAAAGGTGCATAAAACAAGGAAAACAGACAGGATGAGACAGAATTCACACCAATCATACTCTACCAGGCATACATGCCCCCAGACCCGACACAGAAACAAGAGAGAAAGAGCAATTCAAATACATTGAATGCCGAGAAATCAACCCCCAAAGGACAACTACTAGGAACTCCCCAGTGGAGTCGCCAATTTTGTTACGGAGAGAAATTCCTATGGATTGGGGTACCACAACAGACAACTTGACTCCATAAATCAATCTTTCCCAATACGCAATAGAAATTAAATGTCTAACACTACAATATTAGACCTCGTACCTTATTCCAAACGGTTGAAGTAGATCCCTGTTGAGCTTTTCAATCTTCATCTTGAATTGATATATTACTTCTTCAACAACAAGTAAACAATACAAGCATACTATATATCATGGTGTTAGATCTATTCTAGCATATATAATCAATAATGTAAAAGCATTTGACATATTCCCATGGATAAAATATTCATTCAAATACACATCATTGGACAGGAAAAGATATTTCTATTAACATAAATCAGAGATTACAAGATAGATACAACCTCTGACGGCACATCTGCAAACCGGAGAAACTGAATCCCTTACTTGGGCCTCCACCACTTCAATCCTCCATCTCTTGATAGCAAGCTCACAAGCAAAAGGAAAGCTTGGGAAGAACACAACAGTGCTCCAAGGGACAAAGGGATGCAGACTCAAGCATAAGTTCCGTCAACAATGGACTATAGTTTCTTTTCTCTCAATTCTCTCTTATGCCTTCAATGTACCAAGGGGTTCCTTATATAGCTTTCAAAAAGATAATGAAAGGTTGAATCCGTGCGATCTCAAGGCATATGGAAGGCCAGGAGTCAAATGAGTCGGATCCATGTCAAGGAAAACTCCAAAAGTATTTGGATTATGCACACATCCTGATGTACGCAGTTATCGGGGTCAAACCCGCGTATGTAAATGATTATAGGGTTAAAAGATGTGTATATCATTTTTCATATGTTTTTAGGGATGATCAAGGAAACATCAAAGGAAAAAAAGTGGTCCATAGGGTCTATTGATTCTGTAGCAGGATAGGGGAAGGCCATACAAAGTGTGATTCACCTAGAGTGGTGAAATCCACTATAACACCCTATAACCAGCTTCCTTTAATGTTTCATTATCTTCCTCAGCCTCTACATCAGGTATCTGTTGGGGGGGAATGGGAACTATTTTATCAACTAATGTATGTCGATGATTTCTTGAATCTTCCCTCTTTTTTTATTTTTTATTTTTAGCTTCTTCCGGTGTAAGCACCTTTCTTGATGACTTTCGACCTCTATTACCTACATTCCCCATTGAAATACACCCAAACTTGTACAAAACCTATGGATTTATGTAAGTAATGATTAAATTGCAGGTTGAACATTTATCTGTGTGCAGGCTCAGAAGAATTATGTCTTTTTCTATAGTAATCCTGGCCCACAGCATGCAACCCAACATTTTTTATATAACACATATCTCATATGCAATATATCACATGTCTTTTTTATCACATATGTGATATATCACATATGCAATATGGATACAATGCTTTTTAATTAATGGGAAGCTTTTTATTACATGATCTCCAAATCACATATGCGATTTAGTGCATATGCAATTTAGTACATATCAAATATTAAACTTGACTTATCCATGCATATAAAATATTAAATATCAAATGCATATCAAACTTGGACTGAAATATGTTAAACTTATATAATCTTACAATGAACTCCATACCAATGGTTAAGACCTCCAAACCTATCCTTGGACCATGGTAGTGTGTAAATAACTATCTCTTTCCTGAAAATATTCAGAATGGTTCCTATATGACCATCGGCAATGCCTCCTGAGCAATCTTTAATGCATAAAATAGAGTAATGGCACATATACCATATCAAGGCTAAATATCCCCTTCGAAGGGCATGTGTAGTGCTTTAAGACTTGTTTCTATTACATTGTTGTCCCATTACCATGGTTAAGACCCTCAGACCCATCCTTACTACATAAAACCTCATAATGACACCCATATCCCACTAAAGAGCAAATATTCCATCTATAAGGCATGTGTGTTGACTTAGAGACTTATTGTCTACTCTTCCATGACTATAGTTGTAGTCCAGAGACCCAACCCACCCATCCAAAAATACATAATGCCACCCTTATCCCATTATAATACAATTTAGACTCCCAATATTCCATCCAGATGGTCTATGGGGTGGATCATGGACCAACACTACATTGGTTAAGAGCAGGGGGGGAGTCAAAGGAGGGAGAGGAAGGTGTGGAGGGAATTGTGGGAGGGAGGGATGGGTACGATGATGATGATGATGATGATGATGATGATGATAACAATGACAATGAAGAAGAAGAAGAAGATGATGATGATGATCATGAATAGTATGACTATGATGACAATGATTATGGTGATGATTACGATGATGAGGATGATGATGAATATGATCATGATTATAATGATGATAATGATGATGATGAGGATGATGATGAATATGATCGTGATTATAATGATGATAATGATGATGATGAGGATGATGAGTATGATGAGGAGGAGGAGGAGGAGGATGAGGATGATGATGAGGAGGAGGAGGAGGATGACTATGATGATGAGGAGGAGGATGAGGGTGATGATGATGACGATGATGATGATGATGATAATGATGATGATGCCGATGATGATGAACAATGATGGTGATTATGATGATGATGATGACTATGATATGATGAGGATGGTGATGATGATGATGATGATTGCGATGACGATGATGATGAACAATGATGGTGATGATGATCATGATGATGATCATGATTACTATGGTTATGATGATGATGATTATAATGATTATGATGATGATGATGATTACAATGATGAGGAGGAGGATTATGACTATGATGATGATGATGAGGATGAGGGTGATGATGATGATGATGATGATGATGATGATGAGGATGAGGATGAGGATGATGGTGGTGGTGATGATGATGATGATGATGATGATGATGACGACGATGACGATGATGATGATGATGAACAATGATGGTGATGATGATGATGATGATGATGATGATGATGAGGATGAGGATGAGGATGAGAGTGATCAGGAGGAGGAGGAGGAGGATGGCGATGATGACAATGACGATGATGATGAACAATGACGGTGATGATGATGATGAGGATGAGGATGAGGATGATTTTGAATATGATGATGATGAGGAACTATGGTGATGATGATGATGATGAAAGTTTAGTTGAAACTTTGATTTTATTTTATTTTCAAGAATTTGCAATGGAATGGTGATGAAGAACAATGATGATGAGGAGGAGGAGGAGGATGACAATGATGATGATGACTATGATGATGATGTGGATGATGATGATGATTGAAATGGCTATGATGATGAACAATGATGGTGATGATGATGGTGAGGATGATGATGATCATGATCATGATCATGATCATGACGATGATGATGACCACAATTATGATGATGATGATTATGATGATCATGATGAATATTACTATGATGATGATTATGATAATGAGGAGGATGATAGAAATGAGATCTCACCCACGTACTATAAATACTAATTACTAAATATTGAAAAATGTCAAAATATTTAATACACATATAAACACTCATTACACTGATGGCCACACACTTTTTTAAATATTGTTGGTACCAGATGATCTATTGTATTCTATGGATCGTACATTTGCAGACATCGATGAACAACTGTCCACCCCTCATATATCTCTTATTCCCCCCTCATATATATCCCCCCTCCATCCCCCCCTCATATATATCCCATAACCATCCCTTCATTCCCCTTATATTTTTCCTCCCTTCATCCCCCCCATAGATGTCCCTTACCCATCCCTCCCTCCCATGATCCGCTCTAGACCTTCCTCTCCCTCCTTTGACTACCCCCCCTTCTTAACCAATATAATGTTGGGCCGTGATACACCCCATAGACTGTCTAGATGGAATATTGGGAGTCTAAATGATATTATAATGGGAGAAGGATGCCATTATTCTTCTTTAATCTCATACAAAAGTAGTTAAGAAAAAATGCATATGCAATATAGATCGCATATGCGATATGAATTGCATATGCAATACGAATAAACTATAATGCATATGCGTGTTTTAAAAATTTAAAAACTCGGCCAGAATAAGGCTTGGCATTATGTTCGGAATTACCTTCGGACTACCGAACCTATTGGCTAGGACATAAAAACTAGGGCTATTGCCTGTATTTTAGAATTCTATCAATATGCTCAGTTTTTATGGCATGTTTTTCTTTTATGAACACAATGCTTTTTTTATGAAAATTTAGAATATTAGAGAATACGATCTTACGATTCTGAATATGTAATCTTTTCCTTTAATTATTTATTATTTCTATATGACATAGGTTATTTTTCGAAAATAGATACATCGATTATTTTTTATATAACTTTTGATTTCCTTCACCATTTTCCAAGAAAACTATATGTTGCATTAGGAGAGAGCGAGTTCTACAATATTATATTTTGAAATCAAGGATTTCATTAATTTTTTCCTCTAAAGTGTTGCACCCGCACATAATGTTTTAATTTCAAGTTTTTCTGACTTCAACAATTAATTAAAAAAACAAATTCATCAAAGGATATGAATAAATAGTGTTGCACTAGGACCATATGTCCTTTACATGTATGCAATATTTTATACAAAATTGACATCATTTACCTCATATATTGCTGCACCCACACAAACATATAGGTTATGATGTGCTGAAATTTTGAAAACCCAATTTCATGAAAACCAATTTTATAATCAATTACACACATTTTTTCTGCATAAATGTTATATATTATGAAATATGATTCAATTACCTATATTTTTTATTTTTACTTCATCTTCAAATACATTAGGGAAGTACCTTTAATTTTGACCTAAAGTCACTGGTTCTAGGTTTTTCCAGTAATATGTGGCATCTAAAGTGTCTTTAAAGGAGTCCATGATTGTGCATCAACCAATATATATATAGTAATGTTAACAAACTTCCTCTCCAATATATATATGATCAAGGTTCTTGATATACCTAAATATATATATATTAGGGTTTTTTCATTATTATATATGTTCTATGTAATCATTCATATATTTGTATTATAATGTTCTAAATATATACATATGTAATGATGTTATAACATAACCCAAGTATACATATATATTACCAAGTTTGTTTCACCACCATAAACAAAAATGCAATAATATATTATTTTACCTTTCGATACTCTAACTATTGTGAGATGGAAGTGACCTCTCCTTGTTGAGGTTATTTTATTTCCATAGAACATCTTAATTATAAGATTAGATCATAATTTAATCATGTAAGGAAATTGAATATCATTTATTGAATGACTTAAGTTCCAAGGTGAGTATTGCAACTAGTTTCCTCATTGAAACTAAGATGATACCAAGTCATATTTGCTAGATTCCAAAGACTCGGGTAGCCACTAACCTCTCCCCCTAGTGGAATTTGTCCCCAATCATCATTTTAGTCGTGCTCATTTTCAGTCTCCTAGCATTATTAATTTCATCTATAATTTCATGAGGCTAGGATAGTACTTCTAGTTCTTTTTACTTACACTCTACCGTTTCCAGTCACGTACTAAGGGGGTGTTACATCCTTTCTCCCTTAGAATTAACACTATCATCGGTGTTACATATTCATCGAAGGTTTGTGTTCCACTATTAGGTTTATCTTTTTTTCTCATTTCCCTTTTTGTTTTGATCATTTTAAATCTTTCGCGATTCCTGCAAGGTTTTATCCTTCATAACTTGCACCTTTGTGCAAAAAAAAACAGGTCCTCAAAAAAATATCACTAAACATGTCATTAATTCATAATCTAACTTAGAACATAAAAAGCAAGTCCTTTCTACAACACAACATTTGCAATTTACGGACATATTTTAGCCTTTGTTTGTTATTTTATCATCATAAGAAGACCTAATACAGGATTACCTTCAAAAAAATTCATAAGTTATTCTGATTTAATTATCTTTTTAGAGGATGTCTTTTACCTCCAGTACTTCGATGCTTTAACTATTCTGATTTACTTATCTTTTTAGAGGACGTCTTTTACCTCCAGTACTTCGATGATTTAACTAGTCCTCGACTTGAGATAGAGATTTATTTCATTCACAAGTTAGCATCATCTATTTCACAGAATTTCAAGTAATAACCTTTTAAAATTTACCATTCACCCTCGCCCTTAAGGGAATTTTTCCTACTTAAGTACTCATAGCATTTACACATTAAGACATTTAACAGTCTAGTTATTAGGAAAATCCTTAATATGTGTCTTATTGTTTTATCATGAATCTAAACAACTTTCAACAACAATTTTGTTGATAAACAAAATATCCCTTTCATTTCTCATCTTTAATAGCTCTCTGCTAAACATATAACTCTCTCTCGAGTTGCTGACACCAATTGGACTTACAGGCTCAACTTTGAGGTTACTCTCCCTTTTGATTGCTAGTCAAAATATTTCCCCTCAAAAACATAAAACAACTTCCTGTCTGCCATATGTGAAACTTTCTGCCTAGGTATTTCCATTGATATCACAGACTCTCTCACAATTCCCCTCAAGACTCCTTGCTTGATTCTAGTAATTACTTTTCCACTAAGCCTCCTTCTTGAGTCTCAGAAAAGTTACTCTAGCAAAGTAGAGTTGGATCCTCAATTTTTCCACCTTTTGTTCACTTAGAGAAGAGGTTCTTTTTCCCACAAGCCTTCATGCTTGAGTCGAGGAAAGTTTTTTTAAACATCAATCATTTATTGTTTCTTACATTTTTTTTGAAGTAAGAAAGGGCCCTTCTATTACTGCAACAAACTAAAAGATATTTACAGACTCTGCTCCCTGAAACATGGAGTCAGGCATCGATCTGGTGTCCAAAATAGAAAAGTAAAAAATATATCCCATAAAGAAAGATGAAGGAGCATGAGAGCATCCAAGCCTTTCAACTTGGGTGCTCGATCATGAATACAAACAAAACATAATAATAACAAACTACGCATGAAAAGATAAACAATGAAGAGAATTCAAAACCCACAAAGAGCCTCAGCCTAGCATCTACGAGAGGAATCGGCCTTATCCTCAGCATTATTATTTCCATGCCTAGTCCCTTGATTTGCTTCTGCATGGCTAGATTCTTCTATTCTCACATCTTCTTCCTATGGAATGTGCTGAAAGGGTTGAGCCAAGAGGCACAACAGGCTGTGCATATGACCAAGGTTGATTTCAGCTTCATCCTTGAAATATCCCATGGTGATGTGGATGATTTCCATGTATCTCTCTCTCTCTCTTGTTCATGGAATGAGACAATATAAGTTTAAGTCACCAGTAATGCAACATTAACACCCCTTCTCCCAACTTCACATGAAATTCTCCAAACATATCCTCTTCCATAGCACCAATGGAATGGTGGATGTGATCCATCATTTCCCCATTGAAAATATGCTCCCATTGGTCTTCTTCGTTTCCTCGATCCCTCCCCTCCTATGGGATCTATTATTTCCCACTGAGACGTTTCCCTTCTCAGTATATTGTGGGAATTTCTCTCTATTTTCCAGCTTCTTATTCGCCGTCCTCATCTATGAGGAACCTTCGCTCTGCTAATCCCTCTGCTTCTAGATATAACTCTGTCTACCTAAGAATTCTTATCCCAAACCTTATTCACAATCTACTTGGAAATAGAGTCTCTCTTCTTCTTGGTTAAATACTGATTTGATACTCAAGAGGGATGTTTTGCAATGCACACGCAAGTACAGGAAATCATCACTGAAGGATTTCCAGGGTATTTTCCAATCAACGCCATATCTAAAACTTGCAATGAGATCCCCTAGCCCAATTTGGCCTTATGTCCTTCCATTTTCCTACCGCATTTCAGTCCCTTCTTCTACATCCACGTGGAGATCGTAATCTGATGCCAAACGTGGCACTCAAGCACTCACCTCATGTCAAGTAATTCATGGCTCTATGTCCAAGATGTCTCCTCATGGTATTACGTCGACCCTGCACCTGGATTCCTCTTCCCCTATCTCTTCAACCACATCTAGGGGTTTCTCGCATATTTGTTAATTACAACATGCGACAAAATAAAATCAAATAGGTTCACATGTTGTCTTACTCATGCTTTAATGTATCTGGTCATGAGTCCTTGATCTTTATTCAAATTCTTACCATATTCTTACCATGCATAATATTTTGTGCTCTTGTCTTTCATCAAGTTCCAATAATATTGACCATCTTCCAAATTCACTTGTTAGTACCACTTTGTGTAACAAAAATCAAAATTTGTAAGAAAATATTTTCCCCACACATAATAATAATAAATCATCCTTCTCACTGCATGATCATCTGAAATAAACATCCTCTTTTGGTCTCTTATTTTCATTCTTATGTCATGGTTCAACAATATACAAAACAATTTTCTTGGCACATTAATTTCCATGGAAATATATACGTCCATTGTTTATAAACCAAAAGAACTACAATAGATTTCTTGACCACTTAAATGAATTCAGGATGACCTCTTTTCTTTGTACATACTAACACTATGTAAGTAACAGCAAATGGACTACATAAATACCTGCATATCTTTATGAATATAACCACATACCTTTATAAGGGTGACCGCATATCCCCTTTTTATATGACATTCATATGCCAAGGTACGTGTTTACTTGTAACAAAACATATTAGCATTACACTCATTATCTCATCAAGTCCATATATCAAAATGAAATAGATTGTCAAGGTCTCCATGTATACCCCTATCTCATAAATATCGGTCACATTAAAGTATAACTTTGATCAAAACCACTCAAAGTATCCTAAGATATATAGTAAAGATCATAGGAATAATAATGTATAAATCCAAATCATGCATTTTATCATAAGCATCCTATGAACTACTTAGAATACACATGTATATTGTTTAAGTAAGTGTAGCCATTATCCTTTTGTTGAATTGACAAGCAAGGGTACAAGCATCTTCCAATGTCACGCATTAGTTTTACAATCGCTCATCTATACAAACACATACAAGAATGAAACAAGGAGACTCCTACGAGTTGTTCTCCTGACAATTTCCCAGCCATAGAAAACCATGAGAAAACGTCACACCAATAGAATGTCCAAGTAAACCAATTAAATTTAATTACTTTGTTTAAAAAGTATCTAAATACCTTATTATAGCAAGGCTATACTTCTTATGGGATATTAGTTTTTCCTATGTAACAAACCTATAAATACTAGTGGATACCCTTGTAATGTAATAGAATTGTATTAACAAAAAAATCTTAACATGAACAGAACTATTCTTCCTTCATAAATAAAAGAATACTAAATACATCACCTAGATTCATATTCACATTGACTCCTCCTTTAATGGATCTTCTAACATATCCAAGTAATTTCTTAGCTTATCCATCGGAATCTCATCTTTGGCAATCCTGACGATTTGGTCAATCAAATTTAATTACTTATATAAAGACAACAAAATGTATGAATCATACTCACTCAAATAAAATGATTATTGAAACTAAAAGGTATCCACTATCAAGAATAACAAGAAATATAGAGAAAGGCGCTAAATTTTTTAACTTGAATTACCGAGTCAACAAAATTAGAAGAGTTCCGTATTTTAGCCCATAAAATTTACCGTTAAACATTCACAACTAGGATGACTTTTCCAAAACCTAGTTCATAAATCCTTAACTCCAATAGTCTAACTATTTCAATAGTTTTAATGATTCCTTTCTTGTCCTTCACTAAAACTAATTGCAGAGTATGAGGAGATATGCATTGACTAGTATTTACCCATAATATATCATTCATATATATATATATATATATAAGGAATCTTATATGTTGCTCACATATAGAAAATACTATTCCATTATAATATTTCAGCAATTGGAATGTACTTACTTGTAATTTGAAGACTACATCTCTATTACCTTTTGTCTATCCTTGGAAAATTATTTTTTTGTGATTGCATCTTATAGATGGAGTCTCTTTTCTTGTTCAACAACTTATATTCATTTCCTCCGACTGAGCCCAAATAAGCCCAAGTGTTTGTAACCTATGCTATGATACCATAGGTAACATACCTCAAAATACCTGAATCGATTCTCGAGGTGGCAGCATTAAAAAATTATTAACATGTACATTTAAATCAGACCAAATAAATTAAACTTATTGTTTAATTAACTATAACCATTCTTTTACAATTAAGAATCACTCTAATACTAATCTACATAAGAAAATCTTATTGAACATTGCAATGAGATACAACCATTACATTAGGTGCAAGACTTATCCATGGCTGAGATAAGGATTACACATTATCCCTATCTTTTAATCGTAGTTAACACCCTTCATACCAAGGGACTTTATTTTGTACTTGTTATCCTCACGCATCCATCAGAGATGACACATGAGTCTCGTGAGTGGAGTGCACAACAAGGTTAAATACGCTTTAAATGAAAAAAGAAACTAATTGAAAATATGCATATATACAACTAATTTACTCTACACCATCTTTTGAGAGTTATCCGAGTGCATTTCTTCAATTGGGACGCCGCTTCCGCAACCACCACTTGAAATCATGCAAAGCCAACATACATATTAGTACTATATATCGGCCTACAAAGTCAAGAGAATAAGTTTCATAAAAAAAGATAAATTAAATCCATAAACAAGCTTTTAGAGATACTTCTTTTATCTTGGGCAACTGAAAGTGTGTCTACTACTTTCCTCCCAACCATAGGCTTCATCTAATGTATGTTTTTCCGTCTAAAACCACCCCCGAGCGGGGCAACGAATCCATTAGGTTTAAGAGACTTTTAACTATTTTGCAAAGCTTCTTCTCGACAATGTATAATCCTCAATTCAAGATTATTTCATATCTTAGTATTTTAATCACACATTCCACTCCAAACAAAGCTCTATTCTTGTCAAGAATATGACGGCTACTTCCTCAAATACTAACTCTTAGAGTCCCTAACATGGAACATAGTTTTTGAATAATCATAAAGCATTCTATCTCTATTATAATAAGGGAAAAGGACTAACTCCTTTAGTGAAATAATGTATTTAGTCTTTTGAATAGATCCTTTGAATACATGTGTAGTGGCTTCTTTGTAGTGAGCCACTAATTCTTCCTACATTATAATATTAATATTATCTTGATCTTTTCATATAATATTAACATTAGATAAAATTGCACTTAGTCATGTTCTAAAATATACTAATCGATCCTTATTCATACAGAGTTTAATAATAGCTCTGCAAGACTTTTACATAAATATTAATATATTCTTTATCAAATATTTTTCATACAATATCAACATTAGATCAACTTACACTTAGTCATGTTCTAAGGTATTCCAATAGCATCCATAAATTCAAAATATTTTATGCAGATTCTAAATATACCAAGAAAACGCAACCATCAATAAATAATATCCAAATGAGATCTATATAAGCTCATTTCTAGAAATCGTTGGCTTATTAATGAAATGCAAACATAGGCATAAAAAATAATATGATACATATCAACTAAATCGCAGATAAATAAAATTAATATACGTAAGCTTCATTTCTAGAAATCGCATACTTCTAAATACAATGAAAACACAGGCATCATAAGATGATAAACCAAATGAGATCTATATAAGCTCATTTCCAGAAATCGATTGCTTATTAAAGAAATGAGAACGCAACGCATTCATCAACTAAATTGAGAATCGCAAACCCCAATTCTATGAACACTCATTCATACTCAATATATATGAAAATACACAAAGAAAATATTTTAATTTCATAATCAAATCAAAATATTAAGAGAAGGAGATCGCAGGCATTAAATTACTTCACATCCAAACAATATGATGCAGGCATGAAAATATGTGATCAATTCTTTGAACGACGCAGCTGATTTTTTTTAGAATGATCAACAAATATATTTATTATCCTGGAGCTCTTAAATCATAATCTTTGGATTTTTATTTCATTTAAGAACAAGGTATTTAACACCTCACGCTTTCACAAATGCAAATAATATTTCATATGTTATAGATTCAAAATAACCAAAAGAACAAGTCTTAAGAGTCCTCTTTCCCATTATCTAAATTAAATATTAAATAAAGGATAAAGTAAAAATGGAGGTAGTGACTAATTTTGGTTAAGGTATCTCATGATTGCAGCCAGTAATATTGATGGATCACTCTATCAAATTTGTAGGTAGTTTCCAGGAATGAAACATGGATTCAATCACTCATTTCAAAATGCAGTTCACCTAGTTCCATTTTTGGAAAACGAAATCCTACAATTTTGTTCACACTTATTCAAGTTATCTGAAATCGCAATTTAAGATATATGTATTCTTAAATTATCAAATTGAGTTCGAACAGTGGAATGACTGCTGGTAAGCTAAAGATGCAAGTAAAAAACATAAAACCGTTTTGAAGGTTATCATGGGCAATGGCTCCTAGAGAATAGTCCAAGGAAGAAATTAATCACCAGCAACTCACATTTGGATTGGTTCTTTTTAATTCAAAACACCAATACACAACGCATTCACCAAATCAAACGGATCTAGTCGTCCTAATACAAAAAAAAACAACTATTTCACAACCAAACGGATCTTGTTCTTTTTAACATAAATACAGAATGACCAAACATTTAGCAAAGGAAATACAATCAAAAGGATATGAAATTTCTATTCCAAATGTACAACGATATTCAGAAAAAAATGATTCGGCTTCTTAAACACAAAATGATCTCCAGCGTATGCATGACGCAGCAATTATTCTTCCCTTCATCCATTTATCAAAATGAATGGAGACCGAAATCCTCTATCGGGATCACGGACATCGAAAAATTCCCACTATGTGTCTTCTTGATCAAAAGTGTCTCACTTAAAAGGAAAAACCCTTCGGATCTACAAATGAGCAAAAGGATCTAAGGATGCTTACACGTTTCTTCCAGAAGTTCAAGTGGTGGAAGAAGTTACACCAATATTCTTCTTAAGGGAACAATATCCCATGATTTTATCTATGGAGGAATCACATGAATAAGGACCTACTAACGTTTTAGATTTTATATCCCTCATGTAATGAAAAAAATAAGCTCCAACATATATATATATATATATATTGAAAGCACAGGGTAGTCACTTAGTGATGAAGCCATGTCATAGTGTCTTCATTTATGGTATAATAAAGAATGCCCCTAATTTCATTAGATATTGACCAATACCTACGAAAATATTATTGTTGAACCCCCCTCCCAATACATATTTCTAATTTATTGAATGAATTAAGGTCCAAGGTGAGTATTGAAACTGGTTTCCTCATTGAAACCAAGATGATACCAAGTTATCTTTTCTTGATTCCCAAGACTTTGGTAGTCGTTAACCTCTCCCGCAGTGGAATTCGTCCTCAATCATCGTTTTAGTCGTGCACGCTTTCAATCTCGTAGCATTATTAATTTCATCTATAATTTGATGAGACTAGGATAGTACTTATAGTGCTTTTTACTTACACTCTACGATTTTTGGTCATGTACTAAGGGGGTGTTACAGAATCTTACATTGTTAGAATTATAATAATTTTATAGTGCTATTATGTGGATTGAATTAACATGATTTTTAAGTGGTGGGTGCAGATAATCTATTCCAATAGTAGAAATGAATTAGATTAATCCTTGGATGACAATTATAGTGAAATCAGTTTGTATATGAACATATTTTATAAATTAGTTTTATTGTATCATCTAAAGTCATATAACCTTGTTGTTTGATCCTTAGCTGAATTAGGAAACTCAAACTTCATCTCCGGCGATTGTTCCTAGGAGATCGAGTACAATATATGGTATCTTGATATCGAGTGTGCTAACCATAACTGAAGGACATGGTTAATATGTAATTGTCATTTCATTCAAAGGTTCTTCAAGTGACTAATATAACATTGGTGTTTTATTATAGTATTTAGTGAGATTGGCTTATGTGAGTTAGCATTGGAGTGATTGTGTTTTGTAGGCTCCTAATATTTAAATAATGATTATGGTTAATTATTCAATGAATTTAACCTAATTGCTGTGATTGAATGATTTAAAAGATGATTTTTTATACTGTGCACCCCAAGAATCTGTTCAGTTTTATGGGTATGTTACATATGGTATTAGAGCTCATGTTACAACACTTGGACCTATAGGGGTTGAGATTAAGGTAGTAAGAATTCAATTGTTGGAGATAAAAAAACAATATGATAAATATCATTGAAGACTTTGCTCTTGCGTGTTGCAACAATTATATTCTTATGGTGAGAGGTAAGTGTATATATACTTTAGTGATTGAAATGAAAATTGTTGAGCATGGAATTAGAATAAATCACTTGTTGAAACTCCTTACTTTGAGTTCCTCTTAATTTCAAATAAACTCATTACAATATGGTTTGAACAAGATTTTTGAAGTTTTAAGTCAAACTGATGCACTCTACAATCATTATGGTTTGGAGCAAGCGTGTGATGTAGTGATTATTTGTGTGAACTATTTTTGTCGAATCCTATTGTTTCATTTCATACTCTTTGTCTTTGAAATAAAGAAAATATTTAGACAGTTGTTTTTAAGTGCGTCTTAGCAAGATTGTGTGCTTAATGATTTCATTTCAGTGATACCCTACCAGATGTTCAACCTACTCTAACTGAAGGAAATATAACCCCATCATTTTTCTTACTTTAATCACGCTAATTGTTTACTCGGTGAATTACCGATTCCCTATTTGATTGACCTCCATTTGTATTATGTCCTCATGGATATGTGTTAGGAAGCGTAAATCTAAGTCTCAATAATTAACATGATTATGTCAACGCCTGATAGGTCGGATCAACCACCTCCTTCTTAAAAGTACCTAATGTAATTCTAGATAATTCTTTGTTGACGATCGCCTTCTGGTTAAAATATTTGATAGATGATCAATCATTTTTATGGAATTATGTTTCTTTTAATGAAGAAGTATATATATGTGTGTGCATGGTGAAACCATATTTATAGACCCAAATGATATAGTCATGAATACCAAGTATTTGATATTAAGGTTGTGATGGATTTTATGAAATTTTGAATACCTTTTGGATATATATTGTTGAACTATTGAATTTGATTATTGAATATATTTATGAAGCTAATGTGACATTACTCGAATGAGAGAAAATGTCATGAGAAGAACACGACTTCAAATCCCTCTTATGTTGTAAATGGTCGATATTTTCTTGGGGAATATGTACCATGTTTAGAATCTTAAAATAATTATTGACATTCATATTGTCCTATGTGTAGAAAGAAGGAATCATTACTACGAGAAAACATTACGCTTCGGACAATGTTTAGTTTCATTACGGTATAGAGATTGTAAAAATATGCCACTAAGGAAATGAATGCATGTTAATTGCAATGGAGACAAGAATATCAATGCAAGAAAATTTTACTATTATTCATATGCATAATCGTGACAAAAATGCAAGTCAAATGTCTGGATTATGCTGGAATAATTTGGTACATAGAGAGTTTATCTCTGATGTTAATGGTTTTTGAAGAGGGGACATGTTGTAGTTAAGCTAGTATTAGAATTCACAAATTTAATAGGCCTTCAAGATTATGAAAAGTAAGGTATGTGTTAGGATTAGTGTAATGAAGGAGAAATATAAATAATGGATATATGCACATAAAAGTAAATAGTACAAAAAACATAATAATGTGAGAAGATAGAGTGTATTGATAGAGTGCGATTACAACAAGATTATGAGCATTAAGTGAACAAGAATTGTGCATAAAGAAAGAAAATGTTGTGTCTAGAGTGTGCAGGCACATTGGTAAAAAAGTAAATATTAATAATTATGTTAGAGGTTATGTGATTGATTACCGAGGATTGAAAAAATAAACGATAACATAGATAGATAGCCATCATGCATAATTGAAATTGGATTGAAATATTTTATCAATGGGAAAATCGTAACATGAAATATTAGTGCCATACGATTTGATGGTATGATATTGTGACTAAATATTTATGGATAATTACACGTATCAGGACTCGGTGATGGAAATAATATAGAGATCCATGATTGGAACGGAGGTCCCATGACTTCAAACAATCAAATGATATGAGAGATATTTGGTACACATAAAGTTGGTTTCTATGAGAAACTCAAAGGAATAACGTATAGGAGGTACATGTTTGTATAGGATGTACATGGTTGTACATGAGGTACATATTTGTACAGGACGTACATGTTTTCCCCTTTTCCAACTAGGCACCAATATGAATCCTATGGGGATGCCCACGTGTAAGACATCTGGATAGAATAATTTCTGCATGCATTCATGATGTAAGAGGACTACCATGAGAGTGGGGGATCTATGAAGAACCTCTAGGTATTCTGGTGTCTAAGAAAGGAAGCACTTGAGCTCGGTGAAGCACCCTGAATAGAACAGGTAGGAGATACACCTTGAGAAGGGCATCATCCTCATGTTGGTAGTGTGGATGAGTACTTAGAGTATTGTTAGCACTTGGAGTGCTTTCTTGGATGGAGGAAATATGAATAGACCATAAAGATGCTTACAGGAATAATACTTGTAAAATGTCTATGTGTTGTAAGTAATTTTTGCTTACCTATTGGGGACTATAATAAATAGGAGTACCAATCGATGTAAATCAAGAAAATTAAAGTGTTGAAATTAATTTGTGCATATGTAGTTAAAGTACGTTATACTTTGGGGTTGGTTATCTATGAATCTAAGGATTAAGTATGTATGACAAGTTGAGAATTGACTAAAAATAATGTCTCCTGAGAATTAAATTGAAGAATGACACTTTAAAAGGTTAAGTAAAACAGTTTTTTTCATTCCTTTGTTAAAATGAGAAGTATGTACTATTCTAATAATACACTAGGCAGACCTCATGATGTAGTGCAAAGAACAGGTTAAAAGACAAAAAGGTTGGAAAATGTCACAAAGGATGCAAAAACAAGTAATGAGAACCTCAAGAGGGAATGAAGGTAAGGATTTGATGAACAGGAAACACCGAGGATAGTGTTAGTTCTAAGCGGGAAAGGATGTAACATCCCCTTTTTCTACCTCAACCCGAAAACACAAAGTGTAAGTAAATGACATTGTAAGTAAATATTCTTACTTCATAAAAGTAATGGATACAATTGATAGGTCTATAAGGCTCAAAGAATGACTCAACAAAAGAATGATTTGGACTCAAATCTAGTAGGGGGAGAGGTCAATTGTTAGGAATCCTTGGGAATCCAAGCTGAATATGACATGTTGTCATCATGAAGCTATGGGAATGAGAAGAAAAGGAAGTGTTTATACTCACGTAATTATTCAATAAAGTATTTATATATATTTTCCTTAGTCTAATAATGAGCTTATAAGCATTAAATAAGAGTAGCACGAGATTTAATTGTGTGAAGTCTTGTTAATTGTTGCGGGTAAGTGTTTATTTAGATAAAAAAATAAAACTATGATTTAATTACCTCTTGATAAAAAGATTTATAAAATAAAAGTATATAATTTATATAGTAGAAATAAAATACCAATTAATATATTATCTTTTTAAATAAATGATTTATTCAACATTTGGGTTATGAGTATGAGGGTCTCATTAGGGAGTTGAGCCTCATTGTCCCCTCCTCCATAAAAATGAGAGTAATGTGATCCTAGTTATACGGAACTTGTTCCCATTTGATTTAAACTTCCTACGTTTTCTCTTACATGGATCTGAAATCCCAATTCATCCATCGCATTGTTGTAAGATCTCAAAAAATTTTGCTTTTAACAGAAATACCATTTGATTACTCGTGTATGTGTTTACATGCATTTAGATCTAGAACATATATTGTTCCTTGCATTTTAAGTAGATTTGGAACATTAATTGTTCCTGCGTTTTGAAGGAGGATCATCTCTGCAAAATGAATTCTTGTGCCCATGTTTTCAAGGAGGATCATATATGCAAAAAGACTAACTCTTTTGTTGTGTTTTTCGAATGATGATTTGGATCTCGTATATATAAATATACATACATAGATATGATTCCTGCATTTTTATTTAAGATAAGGAATGGTGGTTGTATTGCATACCTACTATAAGATATGGTGTATATATAATAAAAAACACATGCATAATATATATATATATATATATGCATTTTTTATTAAGCTAAGAAATGTGTGTATTGGATACCTCCTATTAGATATGGAATATATATATATATATAATGCATTTTTATTATGTGTTTTAGTAAGATTTGGAATATAAGATCTCGAATGTATCTGTGTATCGCATACCTCCTACTTATATCAAAAAATTATCTGTGTATGTTTGTCTCTTGTTCTTGTGATTTCGTTATCATTTTCATATCTCAGTTTGTGAATTAAAACTTACATACAATCTACATCGTGGGGAAATCTCGACTTTATCATGCCTATGATTTGTTACCACCTTTAGATATGAAGTATTTGTTTTTTATTTAACCTTTGTGTGTGTTGAATGGGTAATTATTTGGGTATTGATTTTGTTTGAGACTAAGATCTGAAGTATTTGTTTACGATGAAATATTTGCATGTTGAGTTGGATTTAGATGTAGAATTAAAGTATTTGCAATAGATTAAAATCGATGTGTGTGTGTAATTAGATTCAAATTTAGATCTGAAGTAATTGTAAGGATGATTTAAATATTTTTCTTTTTGAAATGGGAATCAAACATGTATTGTACGAATTCCTGTTAACCTCTCAGTTAAATATCTTTTCATTCAATTACTAAATTTGTCTGCATTTTTATATATCTATATCTTAGATCTCAGTTGCAACACCCTCTTAGTTTGCTTATGTATATTATAGATCTGAATATTGATGTATAGCATGTCCTTTATCTGTGTTTAGATGGATCATATCTGAAGTATGTGGCTGCAAAATGATAACAGAATGCTTGCATTTGAGTTTGAATAGATATGCATATTTTTATTTTTCATAGTAGGTAAACCAACTATTGCGTGTGCTGGATTTTTGAATATGACCTCCACGTTAGTAGGTAGAACAAGTCTCTACAGGTGTTTGAAATTTAAACTAATTTGTAATATGTGGATCGATACAACCACCAAGATAAGAGATGTTTGATTGGTGTGTATGCATCATTGTGGCTTCTTGTAAATTCCATGAATTTTGTGTAAAAACTATCCTAATTCACTACAATGAATTTACTTATTTATATTATATAAAGGAGTGGTTGGACCTATAGATCATGTTTAGAGACCCTCGGAGGGGTTCTAGTTATATCCTTACCCTAGTGGATCCGTTCCCCAACTGGGGGGTGTCTTTAGACAAGAAAAACATATGTCAATTGGACCCTATGTTTGGGTGAAAACTCAAAGTCAATTTTTCAGCTGCACAAGTCCTTTTAAGATTAGTGTAGTATGTGTAAAGGTTAAACTTGTTTATGGAAAAACTTTATCATGTCTCTAGATTATTATGTAGCTTACATTGCTAGAATTAAAATAGGTTTATAGTGCTAATATGTACATGAATTAGCATTATTTTCAAGTGGTGGATGCACATAATGTGTTCCAATGGTAGAAAGGAATTAGACTAATCCTCGCAAGACAAGTATAGTGAAATCACTTTGTATATGAACATATTTTTTAAATTAGTTTTATTTTATCATCTAAAGTCATCTAACATTGTTGTTTGCTCCTCAACCGACTTATGAGACTCATACTTCACCTCCAACGATTGTTCCTAGGAGATCGAGTACAATATATTCTATGTTGGAGTATGTTAACCATAACTAAAGGATGACGTTTATATATAATTGTCATTTTATTCAAAGGATCGCCAAGCGACTAATATAGTGTTGATGTCTTATTATAGTATTTAGTGAGATTTTCTTATGTGAGTTTGCCTTGGAACAATTTTGTTTCGTATGATCTTAATCTTTAAAGAATGATTATGGTTAATTAATCAATGAGTTTAACTTAATTGGTGTGGTTGAATTATTTAAAAGAACAATTTTATACTTCCCACCACAAGAATTTGTTCATGTTTATGGGTATGTTACACACACCTCTAGCTAGTGTTCCGACTTGGAAGATTAAATCTCTTTAGAGAAGGAAGGGAGAGTACTTCATTTCGGAGGCTAGGATTTCACACATTAGTTGCGATTAATATTTATTCTCATAGTTCTTATATTACATAGATATACATTTAATTTTGTATTGGAATATATATATATATATATATATATATATCTTAGGATTTCTATTACTAGAGAGACCTTTCCCTATATAGTGTATTTACTAATATAATGAGGAAAAGTGAATTAATTTGCTCAATTCACTCTAAAACCAAAGGCTATAATGTATGAAATGTTTGCAAAAGATAAATTTATAAAATCAACAAGTATGAATGCTTAAAAGATGCCTTTTGTGGAAATCTAGGTGTGAGCAATCTCAAGCCTTCACCTTTCAACAATTATGGTGGTCACACCATGGGGACAAAAATATTCTCCTCATTATGCTTGTATTATCTAGGCTTACTCTTTAATTTTATATAGGAAAAAATATATAATTAAGATATATTATTTAAGATTATTATTTAATTTTTAAAAATCAATCAAATCTATTTTTATATTTTTTTTAAATTTAAATTTTTGAATTTTTTAATAAAATAAAATATTTGGATAAAATACTTTTATAAAATCAACAAGTATGAATGCTTAAAAGATGCCTTTGGTGAGAGCAATCTTAAGCCTTCACTTTCAAAAATTATGGTGATATCGACTTAAACAAAAAAACAAGGCAAGGAAAGAGATGGTCATACCATGGTGACAAAAGTATTCTCCTCATTATACTTATATTATTTAGAATTAGTCTTTAATTTTTTATGGAAAAATATATAATTAAAATATATTATTTAAGATTATTATTTAATTTTATATTGAAATATATATAATTAAAAGTCAATCAAATCTATTTTAAAATTTTAATATTTTTTATTAAATTTAAATTTTTGAATCTTTTCCAAAATTAAAATAAAATAAAATATTTAGATAAGATACTTTTATAAAATCAACAAGTATGAATACTTAAAAGATGCCTTTGGTGTGAGAAATCTCAAGCCTTCAGCTTTCAACAATTATCGTGATGTGAACAAGGCCAAGGAAAGAGATGGTCGCATCATGGCAAAAATATTCTCCTCGTTGTGCTTATTTATGTAGGATTACTCTTTAATTTTATAGAAATATAGTTAAAATATGTTATTTAAGATTATTATTTAATTTTATATTGAAATATATATATATAATTAAAAGTTAGTAAAATTTATTTTAAAATTTTAATCAATTTTTATTAAATTTTAATTTTTAATTTTTTGTGGGAATTAATATAAAATAAAATTTAATGCTATCCCCACAAACATAGAAAAATCTATAATAAAATAAAATAATGAAACACAAAATCAAAAGAACATTACAAATTATATTTATTTATTATTATTTTCAAAATAAATAATACAAGAAATAAATTTTAATATTAGAATGACAACCTGAAGATCACTTTACTAAAAGATATAATTGAAACAGTTTTCACTACAATGTTTTACAAATGGTAACATGGCATTGAACGATTTCATATATCGTCCTTCGTGGGGACAGAGAAACGTCTCTAAAACGTGAAAATCAACCTTATAAATATCTAACATGGACACCATGAGCGATATCTTTAATCCTCCACATTGCATAAGATGCGGAGGGGGCGCTGTCCATATCATAATGTAATCACAAAAGCACCCTCACAAAAGCATAGCCGTTGTATGGTAAAGGCCAAAGTTGATTTATCAAAGCAAAAATCGTTTAATGGAATGGGATCCAAGGGTGTGCGTGCAGTTTGAAGTTTGAAATTCAAAATTCAGACGGTTAGGTTAACTCATATTTCAGGTCTGGGAGATTTCGAAGTTGATTAGATATTCGGGTATCCGTAGAATTTTCGAAGTTGATTAGATAGTAAGGTCTCTCGTTTTACTGCAGATCCATATGGTGTTGTCCCTTTATTTGCCATATTGGATATGGAAGCGAGCGAGAACAGTAAGGTCTCTCGTTTTACTGCAGAGCACACGGTTTCTCTGTTCGCAGATCCATATGGTGTTGTCCCTTTATTTGCCATATTGGATATCTTGGGATAAGGAAGCGAGCGAGAACAATCGGTTTAGGGTTTAGGGTTCCTGGTGGGTTCTGTAAGATTCATGGAATTATATGGATCAGAGGATTTTAGTACAGATTCCTGGTGGGTTATGAGGATTGCTGTGTTCACAGCTCCATCGTCTCTACTATTGTTTGTCAAAATAAGAGAAGCTCTTCTCCATGGCCGCCGACTTCATAATACGGTCGTTGGGTATGCCCATCAACGAAGTGATCCATGGCTCTCGATATCTCAGCCTGCCTGCAAGGACATCATACGCCTCATGCTGTGCAGAGACGTCACCCAGGAGACCCACCAGGTGGCAAGGTATTCTTTCTTTTCTTTTTTACGCTGTTGTTTTAATAATATATTTTCAATACAGATTCATGTTGGGTTCTGTAAGATTCATGGAATGTAGATCAGAAATTATTGGTTTTACAGCAGGGCACTAGTTTTCGCAGCTTCAAGGTATTCCTGTTGGGTTTTACGTATTGCTGGCGAGGGTTTGTATGTTCGCAACTTCAGATGGATCTATTGGGATAAGGGGGAGCCGTAGGTTTCTAGATTTCTTGTAAATTCCACTGGGAGTCATAGGAAGGAAGGTAGATTTGAGATTCAACCCGTTAGTTTTCAAACTATTTCTTGACAACCCTTGTTATTATTATTAGCTTACATATCTGTAATTTAGTATGTTATAGTTATTAATTGGTGTTCTTATAATGTTTATGTGGATAAAATTGTGCAGCTCTTTTTACTCTCTCTGAATGAAATTGTGCAGCTCTTTTTACTCTTTGTGGATGAAATAGCCCCTTCCACTGGACTTTTAATACTCATTTTGTCATGGACTACTCCTTCATTTGTGTTATGTAATGAAATTTGGATTTATTGGCTTTTTATATTTTCCTTTATCCTTTGGATTTTTGACAGGCATAACGATTCAGATTGAGCAAAGGCGTTTTGCGCATACCGAGGCATTCATATGGAAGTTGCATAGCATAGGCCCCGGGTTTAATTCTCTAACCATCAGTCCTAGCGGGGTCTTTGCCGATTGAACTTTGGTGGGTGCGTGAAATCTCATAACATAATTCTGGGTTGGGTATTTCATATTTCTGTTTTGTGTTGCTGTAGCATGACAAAATAGGCACCTGAATGGGTTGATTCATGGGGATGCCATGGAGGTTGAAAATTATTTCAAGTTTAAAAAGATTCCTCGATTATGGTTTAATTGGAGAAGGCAGACCATCCACAAACGAATCAGCTACAACACATTCAATCTCTGACTGATCATCTCTCACACAGAGAGGAGGAGAGGTATAAATTTTATTTCATTTGAATCTAATGCAGAGCTAGTGGCCTCTCAGCTCCATGTTTTCAACTTCATAGCCTATCTAATACAATTGAAACCCTGTTAACAGATGTTTTACGTTTCATAATATTTATTGAATAATTATGTTTATATTTTTTAAATTTTAAATATGTATTTAGATTTAAAACTAACTTTTCTTGAATTGGTTTCCCTAGTTATCATTGGTTGCCCTCGGTATTAACCGATACACACAGTTTTCAATTCTGCACAAGTCGCTCAGCTCCTTATTAGTCCCTGCCATCGGCTAGCAGGGACTCTATGAACGGCCTTGCCGTCGTTTTCAATTACCTTGCACGCAAAACAAAACAAACCTGAATTATTT
>LPNX011158072.1:272368-294944 GCA_001517045.1 Pseudotsuga menziesii
TACCCTACTTCAACTACACCTAATACCTAGTCCTACCTCTCTGGTAATCCTCTAACACCACCACCCTATCTCTCGAATACAATCATAACTCATACCCCCCACCTCTCTACCTAACATCACTTATACTCCTCCTAACACATTGTTTCTCTCTATCTCTCTCTATCTATATATGCTATCCTCTCTCTATCATTTCCCTAATCATCCCTTAACATATACCTACTCCACCTACCCTCATATGTAACTCTTTCTCTCCCCAAACTTCCCTGCTCCTTCTCCTCCCAACAACTCACACTTAAAACCCCCCACTCTCTCTCACACATTATCACTAGGCATAACACCATATCTCTCTCCCTAAAACCACTACCTAATCCTCTTTCTCTATCTATATTACTTCCCCTCCCCATTGATACCTCTCTCTATTTATTTGCTAACCCGTATCCCCTTGGCACATACCACCCACTCCTATCTCTCTCTTTCCCTAATGCCTAATGCCCTGTGTTCTCTATTTATCTATATATACATCTATCCATCACACACACACGCACACACCTATGCCTCCCCTTACAACAAAAACCCTCTACACCTTTATACCTAAGTCTACTACACTATACCTTTTAAACCCCCCCCCCCCTCTCTCTCTCTATAAACCCACCATATACACCTCCTGGTCTCTCCTCTTTACCCCCTAATCCTTACAAACCCCCTATTTCACTTTTCATATTCCATAATTCTCTTTCTACACCTAATCTCTTTCTCTCTCTCTCTCTCTACACTTCTTAACCCATCCTCTCTCTATCTCACTCACTCACTCATTACCCCTAAACTCCCATCTCTCTCCTAAAATATGCTCCTACTTTCCTTAATGATAACCACATTCTCTCTCTCCTAATCTTGTTACCCCTAAACCCCTCTATCCTTTTGTCTCTCCTACTCCCCCTCCCATACAACTTACTAGCCCACCTCTCTATCTCTCTCTCTCTTCCATCATCTTATACCCGCACTTCTCAATAATATTTCTAATTCACCATAAATCCCCACATCTACTCCAAACATCACATCTTCCTATTTATATACCCTAAAACCCATCCTCCACCATATAGTTAATGACCCACACCACAATCCCTATCCTCCACCCTACACTTAATCTCCCACACCTCAAACCCCATTCTCCACCCTATAACTTCTCTCTCTCTCTCTCTCTCTCTCTCTCTCTCTCTCTCTCTATCTCTTTTCTAACATCACTTCCCTTAAATCCCTGTTTCTCTCTCTCTCTCTCTCACCCTCCCCTTACAATATATTACCCCACCCCTCTCTCTCTACCTCTTTCTCTCTTTGTGTCCCACGCTATAGACACCCTTATCACTAAATTCCCTAATATTCAATAGACTCCTAGACACCCTGTCCCCACTATGATATCTATCTCATTCTACCCAAAACACCTTCCTCCCTTACCTCTAATAACCCACAACATCCACCCTCACCCCTAATAACCCACAACATCCACTCTCACCGCTCAAATCTCTCTCTCTCTCTCTCTCTCTCTCTCCCCCAGTGCTTATTAACCCCCTCTCTTACTCTCTATATAACCTACTCCTCCACCTTCACCTAATACATAGGCCTCCCTCTCTGGTAATCCCCTAACACCCCCACCATCTCTCTCTAATACACTCACAACTCATATCTATTACACCAAAATATCGTCATGTTGAGCCATGTGTTAACCCTATGACTAATCCCCAAGTTTCTCTCTGCTAAATTGGATTGATGCTGAGGTTTTTTTGGCCTTTTCCATGTGTTAAACCTATGCCTAATACACAAGTTTCTCTCTACTAAAATGGATTGATGCTGAGGTTTTTTCTGCCTTTTCTCCCTCTCTAGGAATTCCAACGCTCTTTTCCTTTATGTTAGGCGCACCGAAGGCAGTTTTTGCCTTCATGTTAGGTGCACGGGTGCCGGTGCTCTGTCTCCCACTACTAGGTGCATCAACGATGCTTTTTCCCTTTTGGGAAAGGACATCGATGGTGTTTTGAGGGAAACAAATGGAGTTTTGAGACCCTTCTCAAAGGTGGATGAGGTGGATGTCTATCCCTATAATTTAGGTGAGGTGGAATTCAGTTCCTAACCTATAGGGAAGATCCCTTTTATCCCTCCTCCTAATCCTCAACCTACTCTATCCCTTTAGCCTTATAAATTAAACCCTCTCTCCATTTGTAAGGGAGGAAGGACTATGGTACTATTCTGTTGGTTGAATTTCTAGGTGATCCCTATCATTCTTTGGAGCCTTGGCTTTGGATTGGATTGTTGGATGGAAGATTGCAATGTCAAGGCTAGGTTGTGATGTTCTCTCCTATGTAATTCTATGTATCTCCTTGATTACATTTATACAAATCTCTTTCCATAAACATTGCTGTCGTTAATAATGTTTAGAGTTTTTTTCCTTAACCATTATCTTAGATCAATTATATGTTTGGATACGCATATGTTGTTTGCTTGAAATGGTTTTGCAGTTGGAGATCTGAATATTATGGAGCTTGGATCAACAAAGAGAGAAGAGGATTTGCATATTACAGGTAAGTCATTTATCTATTATATTGCATTTCTATTTGATCTAGGAAAGTGGATTGTATTCTATATTTGATTTGTGCTAGATCCACTTGGACTAGGGAGATCTGTCTTGATTCCAATTGAGTAGATTTATCCGATAACAAATTTGATGACCATATTGGGGATGTACATAGATCTGATTTGTTTTGTTTTGATTTCATATCTTTTTTTAAGTCCTTTTTTTCTAGCCTCTAGAGACCCTCCATCCTTTGGATTTTGTCTTTGAAGAGTGTCTTGCATCCTCTTTATGCTCTTTGGATCATTATCAGACCTTCTTCCCTTTTCCCATCGGAAATATAGCTTTTACTCTATCTATTTCTCCGTCGGTGCACCTGGGTTATGTAGACAGAGTGCCGTTGGGGTCAATTTTTAGTGTCATAAGTGTTGGTTGTATAGGCACTCTTTTCCTTAGGACAAAATACATCACGAAACTCTTACACAGTGTTGTAGGTGTGCCTTCCCCCCATAGGTTCTCTTGTGTCATGTTGTAGGTGCGTCAGTCCCCTCATAGGTGCTCTTATCCAGTGTTGTAAGTGCGTTTAGCTCTCTTAGGTGCTCTAGTGCAGTACACGAAAGTGTGCTGCCCTTTGAAACTCAGTTTTTAGCTTGATTTAATTTATTTTTTGGGTTTTGGTTTGATGGATTGTGGTTTTTAGACTATATGTGATAGTCATAGACCCACTAGACCCATCATTATCTCTATTTAGAGTTATTTTTATTGATTTTTGGATTCTTTACTAGTCAAGTGAATGACTTGGTTGTGGTAGGAAATTCAATCTTCCACCTATTAGCTCTTCCTTTCCATTCCTAATCACATTACTAGATCTGTTCATATTGTTAGATCTGATTTCCAAACCCTTCCTTCCCACCTGTTAGCTCTTGCCCTCACACATCAAGAGGAAATTTGTTAATGCAAAAAATTTCCTAACCTACTCTATAAGTCCTACACAACCTACATACATCTGTTTCCTAACCCATTTGACCCCCACCCAAACATTTAATCTATGTTTCTCTCAAAAAAGGCTAAAATAATAAAAAGGCTTTAAAAAAATGCCAAAAGAGACAAAATAGCTCAAAAAGGAGCTAGAAAACTCTTAAAGACGCTAAAGCCTCCAAAAAAGAGCTAAAATCCCTAAAAGGGGCTAAAAATTCTGAAAAGAGATGAAAATAAGAGAAAGGAGGCTTTAAAACATAGGTAAAGCCCAAACCCTAACCAAGGGCTTAAAATCCTAAAACATGAGAAAAACTATAAAAGGAGGGGTTAGGGGTCCCCATCACTCATGACTATTTTTTCCCACTATTACTATAGTCAAATGAGTGCCTTGAGATACCTTCTGTCTTAATCCAGTCACCCCATTTTACCATCCCTTGGTGTGTTGAGCCAGACTCCTCACTAACCTTGCATGTGGAGAGGCATCTTCTTAGCTTGGGCATGGTGGCCCCTTCCAAAACAAATCTGAGGTTTAATGGTTTTCATGTTTTAGTTATTTAATTCATATCTTAGATATTTACGCTTCGTTTATTGCTAATAGGTTCTTGTCGATTTTTGTTTATCCATTCACTCTATCGTTCCGTCCTATAAATGGAAGGTAGTTGATTTTGCACGTAGCTAGAGATTTTGTTCAGCTACAAAGACTATGAATAGTCTCCCAATCCTTAGGTATGCTAAAGCCCTTGTAGATATTTAAAATAAAATAATGGAAAGTGTAAACATCACCAATGGGATTACCTAAGTGCAATGGATGATTGACTATTACTTTAGTCAATGAAACATGGCATAGTAAGTAGAACAAAGAGATCAATAACTTGCATAAAAATTAATAACCTAAAACATGATTAAATTGTCGGTTAATTACTTCTAGTCAATAGTTTTAATTTTTTTTTATTTACAAAATTTATACGTTTGTTACATGTCCTTTTGATTTTGACGCTAGTACAAAATGAGGAATTAGCTACTACGTGACTAAAAATTCAAGTCACCTTAGGATTTTTGAGTGATTTACTACTAAACATGAGCAATTTTGATTCACCCAACTATAAGTGACTAAAATTAACGAATAATTTAGTTACCCGTTAACAAATATGACTAGATAATAAGTGACAATGTTAAAAATGACTAACATAAACGACTAATTTAGTCACAACATAAAAAATAACTACATAGAAGAATATTAATCAGTCATTTATGTTAGTCATTTTTAATTGTTTCATGGAGAATTGCAATTGTGACAATGAAGTGTTACAATTTAGTAAATTTTGTAAATTGTCTACCTTCTATTAGTAATATTGGTGCCATGCACCTCGATCTTTAGAGATCCAACAAAGCAATTGAATGAATTTTCTCTTGACTTTCTTTATCTCTACTGCACCATTGAAGCAAGCCATTAAGCCCATGCCAAAGGAAAATTAGGTTCCTACAATTATGAATTAGGTACTAGAACTAGTACCATATCGATACCTAGAAGCATCATAGCTAGTTGTTGACCCTTCAATGTAAGAGTCCCAAGTCCCATACTAAGGTGTTTTTGTAACTTCAATATAAGGTGACTATCGAACTAGTTGCACCAGTCAACGTAGCTTCACTAGGCTCAGTTCCTTTAAACATCGTAGTAATTGATCCAATAATAATTGAACCGGTGGAAGAACCAAGAACAATATTTTAACCAATAAAAGACTCAGTTATAATTAAACTAGGATTTTGACCCAAAATCAGTCTCAGATCCATATGTAGTAAAGGTAGAGGACTAACCCCATCTCATATTTTCAGGTAAATATTTCGATTTCTTGACCTATTATAATCATGACCTCACAGAATATTATATGTATAATGCAGTGATGACCTCTCCTTGTCACTATCAAGTTAAACCTCCTTTATGAATTATTGGTGAAACAAATTTTGCATCTAACGTCACCACCCACCTGATTCACTATGTGCACTACTAGAGACATCCAATGAGGTACCTACAACTCCAGATGTTGGTGGATGTGTTCATTGGCATCAATCCTTTTCTCTAAGTGCAATATTATTTTCAACCTGTACACTCAAAATTATAGACTCAATTCACATGAACTAAGTCCTCACCATGTTACATTGACCAATATCCCCATAACTATTATGTTTGATCATTAAAATGTGTATTAAAAACTTATAATATATAATATTTACAATATACAATTTTTACATTATTACAAACCTATATTATAATATAACGTAATACCATATTAACAATAACACAACATTGTACAATTTAATTTCATGCACTAGTGACTCCATGTAATTACCATTCATTCCATCATCTCAACCTTAGAAGATCTATTATACAAATATTTAAAAATTGTTATTATTTATTATCTATATAATATTACAGGCTATATTAAATTTAATGACCTATCATTTTTAATATCATGTATTATGAAATATCTTTGAAAATTATTATCGATATAAGTTTACAAATAGTAACATATCCATATGTTGGAATTTTGGTTTGATCGATCCCAATTTTAATTATTTTTGGATAATAACCATTAAGAATTTCATAAACTCATGTGACCATATATTGAATTTAAGGCATATACAAATTTGGAGATTTCTTAGGATGGTTTCTCACAAGAATGACCCAAATTCATGTGGCTAGTCGCCTTGGAAGATTGTATTCTCCCTCTTCCATCAATTGATAGACATCAAAAGAAAAAAAGGAAGAAAATGATATGGGAGCTCGTAGCTAAATGATATCTTAGGAAATGGAGCGATATTGGTTTCAATTGGAAAATAAGAAGGCAGAAAGAAATGGATTCTTCTGGTATTAATACACCTAGTCAAACCGCCATAATGATCAGTCATGCAAAGAGCTTCTAATTTATAAATTTATATATTGCATTTGGCTCTTCGTTTCGAGCCGTACAAACCATCTAACATCGTCTATCATTCAAATTGTGGATCCATGGTTTGATTCTTGCACAAGTTTCACTCTCTAAGCAGAGAGGACTCCACTATGGCCTTTTTTATACACATACTTTACATTTGAAAGGAACAAAAAAATCTACCAATTTTTTTGGTGCCTCTAATTGTTTTTTTTTTGTTTTTTTATAAATATTTGACTTTCAATGGTTACAAGGGTTCCATGCTCACCAAGCGAAAATAAGGAAAATGTGATTTATTTTCCTTTCCTTTAAACTCTCTGTGCATTGTGTACCTTACATCTTGTTGGTCCCCATTTTGTTACTATTTTTGGGTTCATACTTCATATATTAACACATGTTTTGCTACTTTTTAGTGTCTTTTTCACCATCCAGCTCCCTCTACAAACTTGAGGTATGACTAAATTAGGATTTATGTCAATTCTATTTATTATCATAATATTATGTTTTCAATGGTTCAAACAGACCATGAATTTTTTGGTAGTATGTTTCTGTGTGTTAAGAGCATGAAAATAGCCAGGAACTATCATCACCATGCACTGAAATCTCAACGTTAGTTTCCTTCTGGAAGAAGTGATCATCACATGACGCTTCGACGTAGGCGTTGATTCTGACTAAATTTATGAACCACATTGCGTTCCTAAAGGAACCCGATTTGCGAGAGAAAAGGATTTGTTAGTCGTTAGTTGTTAATGTACTTATTCATCATTATGAATGCCTTATAATGAAGAGCAGTCGACCACTAAAGGGTCGACTTGCTCACCCCCATTGAACAATGTATATATCATTGTTATGCAACTTAGAGATGAGCTTCTTAGAGTTCGAATGTATAGATTCTGAAATTCTTCCCTTTATTAGTTCAATATGAAAAACTATGTAATGCCACCTTTTATTCTAATGAAAATATTCTTGTGTTGTATATGATTATGTTCAATTAGAAGAAGCATAACTCTGTTCGCTGGGAGGGCCCCCGACAAACAGAGTCTTTAAATATTTGCGTAGGTTTTGTTATTTCTATCTTCTACAATTAGCATAATTCTATTTATGAGTTGTTTAGTTTTATTTCTATAATTGTTCATGTTTCCTGTAGTATATATTTCAATTTAAAATTATGTTGAGCATGTAGGTTCTTTTTATTAAATAGAAACCGGTTTTGTTTAAGATAGCTTTCAACTTTTTCTGCAAAGTCTTTTTATTTATAGATTAAATTTCTTTGATCAATTATAATCTAGTTTTTCTTATTCTAGTTTTTATCATGAATTTGCTTAACGATATGTTAGTTTGTTTTGAATTATGAAACTAGTTTAGGTTGTATTATTATGGAATTAA
Source organism: Pseudotsuga menziesii (assembly GCA_001517045.1). Lineage (NCBI taxonomy): Eukaryota > Viridiplantae > Streptophyta > Pinopsida > Pinales > Pinaceae > Pseudotsuga > Pseudotsuga menziesii. The sequence continues at coordinate 280,220 of LPNX011158072.1, forward strand.
GTCATTAAAGTAGGTTTACTTCTTGTTTTACATTACAATAGTACATGCATGGGGTAGCTACTCTTCAATAAAGCATTTACATTTACTATTTCTTTACAGTTCTACCATTTCCTACAAACAAACTGTCATACAGACCTTCATTTCCACCTGTTATATAGTTGCTCATTCAGTCCTGTGTGTTTTTCATTCGTTTCAAAGTTTATCTTTCTAGTTTTCTAATTCTATTTGAATAGTAATAGTTATATAATGTTTATATTTTATTTTAAAGACCTTTAGATAAGATTGCTTAAGATTCCTTTGTAAACCTTATTTCCCTTTTCTCTTTCTTTTTATTTTTACCTAGGAAATATGTTATGTAATTTAACTTATTGTGTTGATCCGTAATTGAGACTTTGATTTAAGTTTTTGCTTTGTATATAACGATTAAGTTACATACATTAATGGATTAAAACTTTTATACATAATTATGTAATTAGGGATCTATAATATAGAATTCAAATTACTTTTCATAAGTCTTATGTTTGATCATAACATATGTTTACTTTTAGAGTAATGTTCTGTAAGTAGGAGTTGTGTATTCATAAACAACTATGTTTACTATATCTTGTAACTAGACATTTCTTAGTTTGCACATTTTTGTAGAGATAAAATTAGACCTAATTACCTTTAGCTTTTATACTTCTTTTGAGAACCATTTTGATACCTCTCCCGCCCCAGTTCCCATTACAGTAAATGCCTACCCTCAGAATAATCAAGGAGAATGGAAATGAAATGATTTACTTAGTACATGTATAGTTTCTATTTGGCTATAACACTTTTTATATCCAGACATTTATAAATAGTTTGATGTCACTTTTAACTTAATTAGAAGTTCAAATTAAGATATTTAACTTATTACTATGACACATCTACCTTCGCATATATTTTGTATCAACTCTAACCCTACTAACCCCGGTTGATAATTAAATATTAGGTAAATTATTCAAGATGATATTTTTCCCAACATTTTTGGGGTCATTTCCGAGGAGTTGTTTCGTAAGGTAGAATAGGATGGTAATGGGGGAGAAGTACGACAAGAGGTAAGAACCTACACATCTGTCATAATAGGTGCCCCCAAATCCACTAATAATAGTAGCATACGATAGCAAAATTTTGTTGAGTTTTTATAATAAAAAAATTGATAGGAAACATAAAAACCCCAACTCACTGAATAGGCGTTGAAAAAAAAACACGCTTATAGGAAGTAGTTTTGCTAGACCCATAAAGAAATTCTTACATGGGAGGAAATTATAGAAAGAAAAGAGATCCTGGTGAGAGGAACTATTTTTGACAAAATTTTAAAAAGTAACTAGGGAACCTCTTAACCTTCCACTAAGTAACAAAGTCCAAAAATATAAATCCTGAATTAAGGAAGATAAACTTACCTAGGTGGGAGTTTTTTTTTGGTAATAGTAACCCCTCAAATTGAAATATCCATAGTATCATTCCATACTCCTATAAGAACCAATAAAAGAATGAGTGATCAGAGGAAGTTTTCTTCTGAAAAGAACGATGGGATGATCCATTTTCACCTAGAAAGAAACCATATAGATACACTCACTCTAGAAACCAAACCTACATAGAAAACCAGGAAGAAGAATGAGAAGAAAACAACAATGTCATCCTAGAATGTAAAAATAAACATCCTCGACAGCAATGTCCATTAATAAAAATTCCTCCATGCTATAATTGCATGGGGCATCATGTTTTTCCCCAGAAGATCAAGATCGATCCTATCAAGATAGAGGTAATTATTGGAATGCTCCCTCCAAAACGTTATTCCTCCTAATATTAAAAATATTATGGGTTATCATTACTTATATATATGTAAATATGTGTATATCTCCTTGAATAAATAAAGAGTCATTTCTAATCACTTCCTTCCAGAGGACTCTTTTCTATGCTTTCAGGAATAAAATAAATCATCTAACAAATGGTTTTGAAGAAGCATTTATTTCTTTGAATAGCTTATGAGGTACTATCCAAAAGAGAGAGAGAGAGAGAGAAGAATGCTCTCTAATAAGACCTTGAAGCTTTTCTTATATATTACTTTCAAACCAATTATTTTATGATTTTTTTATGCTAAATGTTTTGATTCAGATTCTAATTATTTTAACAGTTGCTCAAAAGATTTATTTTAATTATCATTTTCTTCAACATTTTTCATACCTAGAGCTTACTAGTTCAACTACACTCGTTATCGAAACTTGACTCTTAACTTTCTTTGAGGACACTAGCCAGTAAGTGGAATTACTGCTTGTGGGGAACATTAACTTTTATAAAGAAAATAGACTGAAAGTCCCAGGGACACCTTTAAGTTATTCTATTTTGACATAATCTATAGTTAAGGCCATTTTGTGAAAACAAACTTTAACTCATGTGTTTAGCATGGCATAGCACGCTCTAGTATGAATCGACTTCCTATACTCTAAATCTCTATTATTACAAGGCAAACCCGTCGGGGCGTTGAACATGCCTACTGGTAGCAGATCAATGTTACGTAATAATTTACTAGGAAGTTTCATAAATGCAAGTACACCCATCGGGGTACTGAACAAGATCATTGGAAGTGGGGATATGCTTGAATGGTACGAAGATAACCCTATCGGGGTACTAATAGGCCTGCTGGCAATGAGGAAATATCAGGTAAAAAGAGATCCAGTTCATGCACCACTAGGAACATAGTTTAAACAGTAAAGTATGTTTTGTCCTATTGTTTATAATGTCATCAAAGAATAACTCTAATATACCCTTGGACCTAACAATCTGATTTCAATCAATATATAGGATATTCTTATCCTAGTAATGGTACCGATAGCTGTAAACTCCTACAAATTCGAAGGTGAACTCAAATAATTTTTGAGATGACAAGATATATTCACAACAAAGAAAGGGTGACTAGTTTTCCCTATGGTACTATTCATCACATCATAAATGATCCATTTATATCTCTATACATTTGAGCACTATTTTTTTTATATATCTATCTGAATTATTTCGCTTTATTAGTTAGTCTTTTTCTCTTTTACAAACTTACAACAGCGTGACTAAAATTTATTAATTCTTTTGCAAATTACATAGTTTTCTTGTTTGGCTTGAGGACATGCCATATTTTTGGTTTGGGGGAGGATTAGTTGATTGTTTGTCTTCATTTTTACTTATAAAAGACTTATTTCCAAATGATAAAGTGTTTGTAGGATAATGAAGATGGCGAAGTTGGCCTTAAAGTTGTGAATGAATAAGAAAGAACGCTAAAATAATTATTCCATATGAAAAGTTGTATCAAGGATCATATGAAGGGTCAAATGTCGGTGTGAATAAAAGGTGGAATAATGAGCTGGACAAATTTTTATGATATTTTCATACTTTTGATTAAGTGTTGGCTTAATTGTATTGGGTAAAAGGCCAAGTAATACCATTAGGGTCACATCTATAGGATATTATGACTAATTTAGATTAATGATTGTGCGAATTAAATCTAATATGATCTTATTTTATTCCTATTTGGATATGATATGACCTTTTAATAACCATCGAGTACCTTTTAGTTATCATGATCCTACCATTTTCATCATTCTCCTTTTATGTTTGCACGCATAAGCTATCAGATAAGCCCCCTCCTCATTGAACTAAGGATATAGTTATAAATTTGGTTATACACTTACATTAAGTTACACGTTCAACCTATCCAAATATTTCTTTGGACATGGTTGAACCAACTAAAAATTAGAAACTCATTCACTCCCGTGCTTTATACGTCATGCGCTCCAAAAATTCACTATAATGGCACAATTGTTTAGGCATGCCGAGTTGGTTGCATGATTGTTTAGCAGGTTGAATGTGGCATGCTTTAAATTAGCACTGTGTGAACCCTCTTCAAGTTTATTGCCATCACTAACTGTTATTATTCTAGAGCATTTTATCCACCTTTCCTAAAAACCCTGCATTCCTTCCTTTGTTTCCATCATGCCGAACAGATTCAAACCTGAAATTTATCAGGATCTGTTTCAAATGGAAAATTTTAGGGAGTGTAGGGAAGTGTTTTTTCGAGCCAGTTACAACTTATTCTTACATTCACTGCAAGGTTACAATGAAGAGATTTCATTACTGTTCACAATGGGGTTTGATGGAAGGATGACAAGAGTAGGTCACCTTTCTTTTCAGGTCACTGAAAAATCGATTTTTTGTGCCACTAAGCTTCCTCGGGTGGGTGAACGGTGGCATAAACATTGGTTTTTTCTACTAGCATCACATAATTTTTCTCTGGATCCTGAGTTCCGGTATGTAACAGGTGTGAAAGGCTACCATCATAGCTGGATAAAGCAGTTAACAGTCATCATTCACCTAGTTACTTGTGAAGGTAAATTTAGTGTTTTTAAGTCTTGTCACCTTCGGTTATTATCCCACTTTGTTGATAATAGATGCTTGAATTTCCCTTTCTTTTTCCACCATAGCTTAGAAAAAATGTCAAATTTGGTCCAGAAGAATACCGTTCATCAAAAGAGTATTTTGTATCACCATAGTATAATCAAAATGTTAATCTTGGATCAACTTAAAGAACGAATCTAGTCTTGGGAAAACTTTGTTTTTAAATTGCTCAATCCCCACCTCAATATTCGTAAACGGTCTTGACATTTTCATCCCAAGTCTAAACCAACCTCGCCCATAGCAGAAGAAAACCATGATGTTGTCCATCTTGATGAGGGTGTCTCAGAACCTAATTCACATGTGCAAGAAACCCCTGCTAGTCCTGTCTCTGTCGAGTTTGTGCCTTTTTCACAACCTCATACCAGAAGACAGAAGGTTAAAAGCGTCCATCGCAAGCATCGACCCAGTACTCAGACCATGGTTCAGCTTGATGAGCAAACTAACCATCCGAATGATGAGGCCGAGGTAGAGGAAATCAATCCCAATTCATCCCTCTTGGCACTAGCTATAATATCTACTAAATCGCTTGAGGACACCAACCAGAGGGATATTCCTGCATTTGAATATCCCATTTCTACTGTTAATTTGGACCCGCCTTCAATAGAAATAAGTCCTCCATGAGATTTTAACCAGTCTCGAGAACCATTGATGCCATCGCATCCCACCTTAGAATAGTTAAATTCTGAGTTAACTCAAGCAGTGAAGCAAAATGAAGCACATGTCAATTTAATTTCAGAGCTTTGTGAAGAAATTAGAGAACTACACTTACAAATTAAGAATATGGAGGATCTACAAAATACGGTTAATATATCTCAAAGGGATCAGCAAGTGAGGCATGCTATTATGAAAGCACAGGAAAGGAATTTGGAGTACAAGCAATATGTTCCGTCCAAGTCAGAGGTAGCTACTAATGTAGCTCTGCCTCCTTCCTTATGATCTCTTTCACTTTGCACTAGTGGGACCTGGTACTATTCCGGTTTGGGGGAATGTTGGTCGCAATTTTTTCACTGTTTTTGGGTTCAATACTTTGTATATTAACACATGTTTTGCTACTTTTTAGTGTCTTTTGCACCATGCATCTCCCTCTACAAACTTTAGGCATGACTAAATTAGGATTTATGTAAATTCTATTTATTATGATCATTTTATGGTTTTAATGGTTAAAATTGGAATAATTCAGAGTGCATTTGCTATATCAATTCATGTGTCTTATTCTATGTAGGCTATATGGTCTTTTTGGTGACCTCAAAAATAGAGACGTGTTTAGCTGAGTATATGGAAAGCATGCCTAGCTCCCTGTCCAGATCATCAAACAGACCACGCATTTTTTGGTAGCATGTTTATATGTATTAAGATCATGAAAATGGATAGAAACTATCATCACCATGTGTCGACATCTCAGCATTACTTTCCTTCTAGAAGAAGTGATCATCACATGAAATGTCGACGCAGGCTTTAATTCGGATTGAAGTTATGAACCACATTGCACACCTGAAGGAACCCGATCTACGAGAGAAGAGGGGTTTTTAGTTGTTTGTTGTTAATGTACTTATTTTCCATTATGTCTTCCTTATAATGAAGAGAATTCAACCACTAAAGGTTCAACTTGCTCGCCCCCATTGAAAAATGTATATATAGACGCTGTTATGTGACTTAGAGATGACCTTCTTAGAGTTTGAAAGTCTAGAGTCTGAGTTTCTGCCTTTTATCAGTTCAATAAAAAAAAATCTATAATGCCACCTTCTATTCTAATGAAAGTATTCTTCTGATGTATATGATTGTGTTCAATTAGAAGAATCATAACTCTATTCGTTGGGAGGAACCCCCGACAAACATAGTCTTTAAATGTTTATGTAGGTTTTGTTATTTATTTCTTCTACAATTAGTATAATTCTATTTATGAGTTGTTTAGCTTTATTTATATAATTTTTCATGTTTATTGTAGTATAGATTTCAATTTAAAATTATGTTGAGCATGTAGTTTCTTTTTATTAAATAGAAACCAGTTGTGTTTAAGATAGCATTCAAGTTTTTTTGCAAAGTCGTTTGATTTCTAGATTAAATTTCTTTGATCAATTATAATCTAGTTTTGCTTATTCAAGTTTTTATCATGAATCTGCTTAAGGATATGTTAGTTTTTTTTTAATTATGAAATTAGTTTAGGTTGTATTATTATGGAATTGATTCATTAATGTAGGTTTACTTCCTATTTTACATTACAATAGTACATGCATGGGGTAGCTACTCTTCAATAAAGCATTTAAATTTACTGTTTCTTTAAATTTCTAACATTTCCTTCAAAAATATTGTCATGCACAGTTTGTTCCACCTTTTATATAGACCTTCATTTCCACCTGTTATATAGTTGCTCATTCAGTCCTGTGGGTTTTTCATTCGTTTGAAAGTTTAACTTTCTAGTTTTCTGATTCTATTTGAATAGTAATAGTTAGATAATGTTTATATTTTCTTTTAAATACCTTTAGATAATATTGTTTAATATTCCTTTGTAAACCTTATTTCCCTTTTCTCTTTCTTTTTATTTTTACATAGGAATTATGTTATGTAATTTAACTTATTGTATTGATCTGTAATTGAGACTTTGATTTTAGTTGTTCCTTTGTATATAAGGATTAAGTTACACACATTAATGGATTAAACATTTTACACATAAAACAACTTGTCATCTTAATTATGTAATTAGGGATCTATAATATAGAATTCAAATTACTTTTCAAAAGTCTCATGTTTGATCATAACATATGTTTACTTTTATATAATGTTCTGTAAGTAGGAGTTCTATTTTCATAAACAATCGTGTTTACTATTTCTTATAACTAGACATTTCTCAGTTTGCACATTTTTGTAGAGACAAAACTAGACCTAATTCCCTTTAGGTTTTATACTTCATTTGAGAGCCATTTTGATACCTCTCATGCCCCCGTTCCCATTATAGTAAATTCCTACCCCCAGAATAATCAAGGAGAGTGGAATTGAAATCATTTAGTTAGTGCATGTATAGTTTATATTTGGCTATAACACTATTTATATCCATACATTTATAAATAGTTTGATGTCACTTTTAACTTAATTAGAAGTTCAACTTAAAGTATTTAACTTATTACTATGACACTCTCTACCTTCGCATATATTTTGTAGCAACTCTAAGCCTACTAACCTCGATTGATAATTAAATATTAGGTAAATTATTCAAGACAATATTTTTCCCAACACATATTTGTGATTTTTGTTTGATATGGAGTTACCAACTCATATGAGAGTATCTAACAAGTGACAACTTGAAGGTTTTATTATTTTGGGAATATAATAATATATAAGAAATTAAGAATTCTTAAATATTTTTTCTCTAACATGGGTAAGACTATTAACACTAGCAAGACAAAAAATACACCTATGAAAATTTTATTTATGATAATATAAATATAGAGGAAGTGACTTATTACAAGTATCTTTAATTTATATTCATCACAAGCTCAATTGGAACCAAAGATAATTTTAGGGGTGAATTTTAGCCTAGTGGGCTATTTTTCCATGTTTTTCTCCCAAAAAAGATTCACCATTTTGCATTTTTTGAAACCCTGTTTCACCCAATTTTGATGGGGTAAAATTTTTTCACCCTAAAAATCGCCAAATTATTATAAAAACGATATAAAATCATTGGAAATTAAAATATCTTTTGAAAAATATCGCCAATCATTTTATAGTTGGCATTTTAAGAATTGGTAATATTCGCCAACATTTATACACATTTAAATAAGTATGGTTCCTTAAAATCATCCCTGATTGGAACTATATAATTGAGAAAAGGATTAATGCACAATAAAAATATTATTTTTGTCTTGAAAATAACTGTAAATCAACCAATTTGGTGATGTGTGATAGAATGAAGTTCCTCTTTGAAATTATTTCCATCTTTGTTATCTTGTATGGTTGTGAAGTATGGGGGTGCAACATTTATAGAGAATCTTGGAGGAAGATTGAGCAAATCAAGAAGCGGTTTATAACTTATAAACTTGAACTTAAAATAAATACATACACTAGTGGAAAATGAGAGATTAGTGACCAGGAGACCACAATTTTTGGTCACCATAGTTTTTTTCAAGGGATAAATGACCAAAGTTGATAAATTTAAGTGAGCTAACTAAAAAATACCAAGATAAATGGCCACTTTTGGTCACGAGATAAAAACCAACTTAAAACGACCAAGATAAATGACCAAATTTGGTCACGGGATATCTAGACTAAAACTGACCACATAACAATTGGTCATTTATTTGGTCATTTTTAGTTGTCACTCCGGCAATGAAAAAAATTACAAATTTGACAATGAATTTTTATATTTTACTAAATTCTAACATATATATAATATATATTTACAAGTCCTTATATTAACAAAACTGAATTAATGAAACCCAACTATATGTTAATTTGGACATGACCTTGGCATATACAAAATCCCACTAAACATTTAAACCCACTAAACCTTGGCATATAATGTTAATTATAAGGCTAATTTGCATGACCTTGACATATAATTATAGTTTTTATAGGCTAATTTGGACACAATCTTAGTACCTTGGCTATTTAAATCGGTGGAATCCACGCTAGTTAAAGGATATTTTGCTATTTGGACCAGCGGTCGTTATAGAAAAAATTATATTATCTAGACCTTAGGAGATCAACTCATATAATATGGGAGCGATAAAAATTTTCATCATCATATGATGCACTCACAATGGACTCAATTCACATAATGAACTCAATCCTAGCATTAATATAACATACAATACATTTATGGATAACAAAAACATGTTGACCATGTTATGTCGACCATCGACTCCATAGACATTTTGTACTCATCTATGTATTGCTTATTAAAATAATATAAATATATAAACTCATTAAAGTTAATATATAAATTAGTTTACCATATAAAATTTTTATATTAAAAATCTATAAATATTACATACAAAATAATTAATACAAAACATTTTTTCTAACACATAAATTTATATTAAAAACCTATAAATATTACATACAAAATAAATTAATACAAAACATTTTTTCTATAATATATATATATATATAATAAAAAATACATTTAATACAAAACAATATTATACCAATATAATAATAATAACGATATGTTGTAACAAACTATATTATACATCTAAACATAATACTGTAACTAACTCCATTGACAATATGGAACAAATTTGGTACTAAATACTCCCAAAGTGACCAAGCAACCAAATCTAATCATTCCAAATGATGTCAGTACATGCATCACAATGATTCCAACCAAGATGTGAATGAAAAGCAATCAATATATTAATTTGGTTCATTTATTCTTTGATCCTTTAGCGTAACAGGAAGGACCTAATGGCAGAGAGGTGCCATAGTGCCAAAGAGCCATGGTGCAGAGAGCTAGAGCCATAGTATAACCAGAATCAATCAACAGCAGAGGTGTTGTCTTCGAAGGTGGACCGTCTAAAATTCTTTCTTTATTGTTACAATGGACAAGTTCAACTTCTCCATGCGAGCTCGTACCTCTAGTATTGGAGTAGTTTGGGGAATGGTTGTGCTAAGTCAAATATCCCTCTGGCCATCTCAGAGATGGCTTGAGTAGTGCTTTTGAATAATTGGTTTTTACCATTGGAGGTCAAGATGGAATACTGGTCCGATTGTTTAGCGTAGTGGCTCTTTCTGATAGGGACAGGAATGTGATTATGGATGGGAATGTTATTATGGACAGGAATGTAAATAGAAAACATCCCGCAAGACCAAAGTGGTAGTACGAGGGGATGCCTCTCTCAAATATCAGTTGTGGAATCACAAACCTTGAAATCGACCTCCACCGATACAGAACTTGTTGACCCTCGCAACCTATGGAAAAGGGGTTTTTACCTTGATTTCACAAGTCATTTCGCTGGTTGAAAACCCAGACACCCTCAATTTTCTTCACGAAATCCTGGTTATTTAATCCGTAGAGGGTTCCGATCATCGGACCTAATGATTTGGGTCCCAAAGGAAGCCCTTGAAGCATCTATCGTTGACAGCCATTGAGATTGGTTTTATCAATCTTCAAAACATTTCTGGTACTCATCGAGCTTTAGAGGTTTTGTTTGATTAAAAACCCACCGAATTTAATAAAACCCTTATAATGTGTTGAATATGAATGTACCCATGTATTTTTTGCACTATATATGAATTGGGCATGCTTTAAGATGCTTCAAGGTTTGTACATTAAGATAAGCTTTGGAGTCTGCGTATTTCTTTATTTATATGTTTTCTGCATGTAGGTTCAGTGAATTGTCGCTTATGTGGCTGTAAAGTTTGCAGTAAATTTGTGGAATTGTTAAACTCGGCTCAAATCTATGCCCTCCAGATCGATTAATTTGTAAACTTTGAAAAATGAATAATTGGATCAGTTTTTGAAATAGAAATAAACATAGTAAGTATAATGGTTGGTATCTGATCAAATTAGCCCTTAGGGAAAGTCATTTTTGGTGATGTAAAGGTCACTGCTTTATGGTCAAATTCTCTCTTAGTGCTTGTCAAATCTAGTGATAAGCTAAAGGATCTTTGGCCATACGAATATGTCGGGAATTAGAAATAGCTATTTGGGTATGATTTAATGTACTATTTTGATTGGCTAAATTTGACTGATAATATGTTGGATAATCTATGAATGAATGAATTAATTCCCCCTTGGACTGAGTTGGTCTATCAGGACAGGTTTATAGAATCAAGTTCAATAGCTTATTTTAACTTGATGATCTCTGCAATCTGGATTCGATGTGATACATCCTCGATATAATCTAATTGGAGGAATGTTTCTGTCTAAATTTGCAATTAGACAGATTCCAATTTAGTAAAGTCGCAGATTTATTTATTTTGATTTTGATCTGGATCAGCTCCAGATTCAATGTATCTCTATGTATATTAGGCACCCCTATTCCATACTATGGCTTTGCAGGTCTGCACTGACCAGTTACGGTTTTTCAATAATATATGCTCATCCTTCACGATTTCATGGTGGTCCTAATGACATGAGGCTCTTCTCAAATCACCCTTCCTATAAGGATTCAACAATGCTGCTTGAAGAGGGTAGGGGTAGAACAGTCAAAACCCATTAGGATGCCTTTGCCTTTGTGTGTGTTGAAGAGAGTTACCCTGTGCAAATTTGCAAATTCTTTTGGGAGTCAAAGTTCCCGTTCACCCAATTATTATGATATCTTGAAATCTGTATAGTTTGGATTCATTTCAAGAAATATTTCATCCTCATTTTATGTGCAGCCATGATTCTTGTGCTCTTCTTTTTTCAAATGTTTCCATTTGCTTAGCTTATGTACTTTGTGAATCTGATGCAATTGCTGGAGGCTGGTACTTTCATAGATTTTGTTATCTTTCATGGAATTTTGTTGTCTAGGACAATTTTCTGGTTTCGTAGACCGGGTTGCATTTCACATGCAATTTGAGTGACTGAAAACCCTATCCTTGAAGAAAACAATGATTAGTTAAGCTCCCCTAACATGTAAATTTTGTTACGACCACTAGACTAGTGGTATGTAAATTTTGTAACAACGATTACATTATAGATTAATGGCGTCCAAACCCCCTTTGTTTCATATTATGTAAGGTGTGACCTCAACTAAAAAGATTTTGTATCTCTCAATGCAATGCAAAAATGAAGTTACCTTCTGTTTGGAATCTAGATGCCACTTTCGAAAATTGGGATTCAAAATCACTCAACAATGCTGCTTGGTATTTTCACAGTTTTGACAGCGAATGGATGGAATTTGGCTGATGCATATTATTGGATACTCATCACATTGTTGTCTTGTTAATGTCTTGTTATTGTAGTAGTTCATATATCACCCACTAGGCTTCTGGTATTGCTGCTTGCAGTTGGCATGGACACCACAACAAGCAGTGGCCTATGGCCATCTACATCAATACAATATTAGGCAGTCAATGAAATTCCTCTTTCAAGTGAACCTCATTTGCAAATTATTCACCAACAACAACGACATTGCTATGGAAGTACAAGTCAGGGCGAATTTCCACTAGCAGTGAATCCCTCCATTGTTCTACATGTGCTTACGGAATGTAATTTGGATCCTCAAGATCTTGCTAGACTAGAGGCAAGTTTTTGTGTTTATGGTTTCAGAATGGCAGAATGGATTGCAAACTGTCAAGCTTGTTTAGCTTCATTTTTGCAATATATTTTAATGATTGTAATGCTTACCTGGTTGAATTGTTTCATCATTTTGCAGGATTCATCACGGTTCTTTAGACAATCGGAAAAATTTTCCCCTGACTTTAATCTATCTATATATGAACTTGCAGCATTGGACATGTGTCAAAGCAGAGTTGTATTCAAGCCCATGACACAATGAGAGAGAGAAACTCTAAAAGAAAGATGTGGAGGTTCTTGGAAGTTGGTATTGCGGTTCTTGGTAGCTGGGGAAACATGCTACAGGCGTGAAAAGTCTCAAAACATAGCTGGTTCTGGTCATAGTGTGCTAGTAACGAAGTCTGCTTCAGTTTATAAAATTGGTTCTAACAGTTCTGGACAGTTTGGCCATGGGACAACAGATGAAGAATGGCGTCCAAGACTGATCAGGTGTGCAATAAATGTCTGTGTGTTCTTTTGTCTGGTATTTTTCCCAAGTTGTACTGTGCTTTTGCAGTGTTGAATCTCATTTTAAATCGACATGGGTTGAGAAATGGGAGGTTACATCATTCATATGTAGGTCTCTTCAGGGGATTCGTATTATCCAAGCAACTGCAGGAGCAGGGAATACGATGCTTATCAGTGATATAGGACAAGTTTATGCATTTGGGAAAGAATCCTTTGGTGACTCAGAGTATGGGATTGAAGGCTCTAGTACTACCACTACTCCACAGATGGTGGAGTATTTGAAAGGAATTTTTGTAGTGCAAGCAGTCATTGGTAATTTCTTCACTGTTGTTCTTTCACGAGAGGGTAGAGTTTACACATTCTCTTGGGGTTCAGATGCAATTCTTGGTCATCAAACTGATCTCCATGATCAGGAACCACATTTATGGAAAGGTGATCTGGAGAATGTTCCTATGGTACAAATTGTTGCAGGCTATTGTTATTTGTTAGCTCTCAGCTGTTAGCCCAGTGGAATGTAAATTTTGTAACTTAAACATATTTTATGTTCCCATTGACTTTATGAAACTACTTGATGCCTGTGTTGCAGAAACCTTGGTCTGGGTTTTGATGCTTGATTAAAATTCCTTCTTTGTATCGATGTACAGATATTATGGTAGATGGAGATGTTGGATTAGAGGAGGATCTAAATAAAGATGTTGCAGAGGATGACATTCAGGAGCATTTGTTTGATGAACTCTATCGGAAAGCAGTAGGAGAGGTAATACCCTCCCCAGTAACTGCAATTGAGTGGTATGATTATTAAAACCCATTGTTTTATTTCTGTCATCTTATTGAATCAATGTGGTTGCTTTCAGGATCCAAACTCTTCTTCCCAAAAGGGTCTAGAAAATGTAGTTGATAGCCATTCTTTCTCTCAAGCACCGACTCTCAACAATACTCAGGAGGAACATGGCTCGCAACAGTCCCAAAGTGAGGTGATTGGGCAAGGGAAAAGAGAGAACCAGATCACTGAGGAACATAAATCTCGCATGGAAATGAATCGATTGAAGGCCTTCGAGAGGGCTACTGCCAGGGCATCTCAATTACAAGCACAGTGATCTATCTTATTTATTTGATAGTCATGATTCAGTTTCCTGTATATAATCATTCACTTTCTCGCAGAAAATGGCAAGTGTAGTAAACTTTAATGTATTTTAGATGAAGGGGGTACATGTAATGGATTGATTCCAGTCGCTGTAGCCAAGTAATTGTACAATCTTGTTTTTTCTTTGTCAGATATGATTGATGCAAATTTCAATAGTTGATTTTTTTTTTTTGTTTTCTAAAAGTTTTATGGCAGAGTTTCCATAGATTTCAATTAAGCAATTGGCCGTTTAACAGATATTTGTTGAAAAGGCATTCCATGAAGGCAATGCAAGTCATTGAGTCTTGAGTGCATTCTATGCTTTTTGGCCTTTATTCGTAGGAGAGTCAAATAGTATTGTAGACAAGGCAATGCAAGTCATTGAGTCTTGAGTGCATTCTATGCTTTTTGGTCTTTATTCGTAGGAGAGTCAAATAGTATTGTAGACATTACAGTCACATCATTCCAAA
>LPNX011158072.1:295046-309785 GCA_001517045.1 Pseudotsuga menziesii
ATTACTCTTTAAAATCTACCACAACTACTCATAATGGTTGTGTTGGTATATACTTGAAAAAATCTATAAAAGAGCACCCTTCTTTTGAAATGCAGCGTCAGAATCAACTGAATCTACATACTGTTGTGCATATAAAAGGTATTGGTATCCTTCTATATAGGAGTTGAATTTGCACTCCCACATTGTACTTAAAATGATTATATCATTTTAGTCCCATTGACCTACTTTTGTGGTCATTTGTTGGACATTAATAAAATTATCTTATCTTGATTGTTACCTTATTATCTGGCCAAGCAACCACTCCATTTCTTGTTTTCTAAGCAAGCAATCTCCCACAAACCATAGAAAACATGCTTTTCCCAAAAAAACATAGGGCCACTCTCCTGTGATATGCCTTGGTAATAATTATTAATACACACATGGATAAGTAGAATGAATTCTATGTGTGAAGTAATCACATGATGCAATAAAAGAAGTCTGACGTGATGGTTCCATTGAAACTCTGTCTGTTGCCTATCTGATTAGGCCATCCTGCTAAGTATGTCTTCCACAATGTGCAAGCTTGGCTCCATAGCAATGTAGATTCGTCTAAGATGCAGTTCTTAGTGCTAATAGGTACATAAAGTTTACACCCTTAGAATTAATAAATCTTTAATGGAAGTATGAAATTGAGTATTTAGAATTATGATACAGTTTTGAAGAATGGCTATTATAATAATTCTATTAGGATTATCCAATCGTCTATGCTTCTGGGATTATGTTGTTGCGGGTCCAAAATGCAGATGACAATGCTTATCCTGCTCATGTGGAACTGACTTTGGCATTCATTCTACAAAGCAATGGTGTTGTGGTCCTCAATAATGAATTGGGATTCACCGCTGAAAACATTAGAGCTCTTTGTGATGTTGGAAATTCAACCAAGAAAGGTTCCAATGCTGGCTATATTGGACAGAAAGGCATTGGCTTTAAATCAGTATTTTGGGTGAGCATGGATGGATTTTATAGTATCTTAATTGACCAAATTAGCTAACCATTTTGGATGGATATTTTCTTGAACGTACTTGACATTCCTACGACTTTGCATAATCCTTTATAATATATGCCAATGTGGAATTCATGCATATTTATACTTTGTATTTTCACGTTTTGAACTGTATTAAAAATATGAAATATGTACTGTGGTTCTAATTTTTACTTTGTGAGTCATAGATGACTGATATGTAAGTGATCTCTGCTTATGGGTTTTTGGCAGGTAACTGATTCTCCAGAAATTCATTCAAATGGTTTTCATATAAAATTCGATATCACTGAGGGGAAGCTTGGCTTCATTTTTCCAACCCTTATACCTCCGCTATGCAATCCTGAATTGTTTAGCAGAGATCTAGCCATTGGAGACAAGAATTTAGACTGTCTTGTTTGGAATACATGCATAGTTCTTCCTTTTAAATGCTCACTTGTGGAAGGAATAGGGATGGGATCATGGGTGTCAAAATTTACATATTTTCATCCATCAATATTATTATTTCTTCACCATCTTCGCTGTATCAAAGTTAGGGATACTATGACAAACTCTTTGATGATAATGCGAAGAAAGGATACTGTTAATGGCCTTGTGAAGGTTTTACATGGAAAAGAAAGCACTACTTGGCTTGTGGCAAGTCAGAAGCTGGATGTTGGTACCATGCGGCCTGGCATACAAAGCACAAAGATAGCTATGGCCTTCACATTATGTCAGGAGTCTGGTGGAGAGTTTGTACCATATCTTGAACAACAGCCAGTATTTGCATTCCTTCCATTGCGAACATATGGTTTACAATTTATTCTTCAAGGGGATTTTATTCTACCATCATCTAGGAAGGAGGTTGATGGTGACAGTGCCTGGAACCAATTGTTTCTTTCAGAGTTTCCAGAGTTGTTTGTCAATGCAGCAGAATCTTTCAGGTCGCTTCATTGTTATCAAAGCAACCCAGGAAAAGCTGTCTCACTCTATATGAGTTTTGTTCCATTGATTGGGGAAGTATTAGGATTTTTCTCTCCACTGTCACAAATGATTATTTCCAAGTTACGGGTTTCTCCTTACTTTTCTTTAGATGAAATGGATAAACGATGGGTTCTCCCATGGATGGTTCTAAGAGGTTCGAATGATCAGATACGCATCCTTTTACTTGATGACTTACTGAATAGGCATCTTGGTGTTGGTTATCTACACAGGGACGTCTCTTTGTCAGATCCATTAGCAGCTGCTTTAGGTGTGCACACATTTGGACCAAGAATCTTGATTGATTTGATGATTACGGTATGCAATACAGGGGATGATTTAAAAAACTTGGGCTTGAACTGGATAGGGTCCTGTCTTGTTGCTCTTTATGAATGTTTGAGCTGCCGATCAATTGGACACGAGTCCTTTTTCCAAGTAAACTCAGAATCTGACTGCCTTAATGATCTTGCTCAAATTCCATTTATTCCACTTTCCAATGGATCATATACTTCAATTAGAGAAGATTCTATTTGGTTACCATGTGAGGCCAATAGATCTGGGCTTGATGGTATGCATATTTTAAAAAACTTCCCAAAGTTATATTGTGAGTTAAGAACTGTACACCCTTCTCTCTTTTTCTCTCTAGCAGTAGGTGGTGATGTTGTGGTCAGATCCGATTCAGATATGATTGTATGCATGCTATGACGTGTTGGCATTGGTCAGTTGTCAGCACATGAAGTTGTGATGAAACATATTTTACAAGCTATGGCAAGTGTTGAATGCATCACAAAAGATAAGTTAATTTTGGCTGAATACCTGGCCTTTATCATGATACATTTGCAGTCAAATTGTTCACTATACCACTTGGAAAGGCCAAAAATAATACGAGAGCTGCAAGAAAAATATGTAATCATAACAAATAATGGATATAGACGTGCTGGTTCAGAACCATTTCACTTTAGCAGAGAATTTGGTAATCCAGCAGACATGAGAAAAGTTCTTGCTGGCACAAGTGTTATCAGGAACGAAATTGATAGTGTGTATCTACAATTTTCTTTGAATGAAGTGCAATCATTGAACATGCTACAGTGGCGTAAGTTTTTCACATAGCTTGGTGTCACTGATCTTATGCAGGTAGTTAATATTGAGAAGAAACTGGAAGACCAGTCTTGTAGTATATGGAAAGACCTAGCATGGGAAGAGAATGTGAATTCAATATGCTGGACTGTAAAGGATTGGAAATCTCCTAAGTTGGTGGATATACTGACAACCTTTTCAAGTTCAAGAACATATGTAGATCAATGCTCACATTTCCTTCAAGTTCTTGATAGTGTGTGGGACGACCTATATGGTGCCAAAAAAGCTACTTACTGTTGTGGCAGTCCTGGTGTGAAGGAAGGAAAGTATACAGAGTCTTCATGTGTTTTAAAGATTCGTGAATATTGCTGGGTAAAATCAAGTCTTGATGGGAATATTTATAAACCATCTGACCTATTCCTTGATTGTGATGAAGTTAGGTCTATCTTGGGTTCTAATGCTCCTTATGCAACTCTTGAGGTAAAGTTCTCCATTTCATTTTTGGTACTTTTATTTCATTGTGCAAAAACCATAGCTGTTAAATTTTATAGTGGAAAATTGCAATGATAAGAAAAAACACAAAATCCTTATAGCACTTTGTAGCAACACATTTTTTTTCCGACGAAATACACATCATGGAAACCCTCTGGGCTCTTGGGGTAATTTGTTTGGTTGCAGTTTTTGTCAACCTAACCCAGTGGGGACATCAATTAAGACCCACAATATTCACAGAGGCAGCCACGCTGGGGACTTGACCCGGTGAATTCCCGTTGACAATTCACAACTTTCAACCACTCGAGCTAATCCACTGGGATTTCTTAGTGGCAAGATATATTGTCAAGAATGAAAAGTATCCATTTTTTCTGTAGTATTCATCAATAAGATCCATATGTATCACCTTTCTAGTTACTGTATTTTGGGTGTTTAGCAGAGGATGCATTCTTGGTGTAGGGAAAGTGCACTCTCCTTAGTGGGAATGAATACAAGCTTGGGATGTACCAACAATTTCTTACATTTTTAGATGTTCAATTCCTTTTGTAAATTATAATTTCCAGAATTTATCCTGATACTAATGAGAATCATATTATGTTTGGGACACAAAACAGGTTCATAGTAGAAAGCTTGTGGCAGACATTGGATTCAGGACACAGGTTCTTGTTAAAGATGACAAATTGAAAGCAAGCGAACCAAATCCTTGTGGTGTTGGGAGGGTGTAGTTTTTTTTACATGTAACTACTGGTCCTACCCTCTAGACTGTAGGAAAGAATGAGATTGCTGGTACTTTGTCAGCCCCAGTGGACAATTGGCCCATGAAGAGCCCCAGTGAACAATTGGCTCATGAAGAGAAAATGTGTCACAAGTGGGATTTTAGCTTGGATGGGGAGGGTAACATCTTCTCCTCCCAAGAATATTAGCTACACCCAATTGACAAAAGAATGGTATAAGCAAGCACCCCATCCTCCAGCCCATAAGCAAGGGTGAGTTGTTATTCTTGGTCCATGAAGAGTCTCAATCAAACTATTGGCTCATGAAGAGCAGAACATGTCACAAGTGGGATTTGACCCCAACTGGGGAGGATGAAACATCTTGTCCCACCCTCCCTCAAGCACTTAAGAGAGAATCATATCACTGGTACTTTGCCAGCCCCAGTTGGCCTAGAAGGGGCAGATATGTCACAAGCAGGATTTAAACTTGGGTGGAGAGGATAATAACTTCTCCTTGTAACCGTCCAAGGTAGACACAAATGACCAAAAAATTGGTGTAACTAAGCAACCCACCCTCTGGCCTGTAAGGAAGGGTGAGATATTCCTTTTGGATCAAGAAGAGCCTCAAACAATGATTGGCTTATGAAGAGTTTAGAATGTCACAAGTGGGATTTGAACCCATGTGGGAGGATAACTATTGTTCCTGTCAACCAACCAAGCTAGGCCCAGTTGACAAAAGGGTGAAACTTCAACCAGCTGAAATATCTAATCCATTTCTTTTTTTCTCTTACTTTCACTGTAGCTTGTGAAATTATCTGCCAGGCCCGTCCAAGTGAATTTTCCAGAGTCCAGAGTCCAAGAAAGAAAAACTCATGAATTTTTTTGATTATATATAGATATAGAGGGTAAAATATGATGGTTGTTGGCTTGATTCCTGAACTATGTCATGAACACTTTGAGGCTGACAAGTTAAAAAGAAATTTTTATAATTTTCATTTGTTTATATACAAATATATGTTTGAAACAAGGACAAGGTAGGCATGTAGGAAATTGGGAATGTTGATGCTATTTGATGGGTTTTGATTATACTAGTGGTTGAGTATAACATCACAATAGTTTGATGGGGTTCTAAATCATTCATTAGTTTCCATAGTTATCATGTCATTCACTAACCACATGACATATAGGGGTTAAATCCTTCACAGATTGAACTATGTATGCATGTTTCTACCTATGCAGTCGAGCATAATTGTTTTGTGGATTCATTGATTATCTTTCCTGTTGAAATCCATTTCCTGGTTTAGAGCCGAGTTTTACTTTTCTTAGGTACTAAATAGTTGTAGATTTATCCATTCAAGTTTAATTTCAACCAATTCTTCAATTGAATTTGTTAGATTAGATTTTATTATTTTGCACATGATCTTGGTTATTGTTGTTAGCTGTTGAACAAGATAAATAATTTGCTTCATTGTTTTTCTACTCTACAAGTGATATTCTTTTATTGGATTTTGCAGGAGTGAACTTAACTTATAAGTGGGCCATTGAGTATGAAGAGCCTGTTGTTGAATATTTGCCATTCAGTATGAAGAACCCGATGTTAAGGCTTTCAAGCTGCTAAGTGTGGTTTTGAAGCTGCTGACATGGGATCTAAGTATGGTTTAGTGCTGAGTATGGTTTTGAAGCTGTTGACATGGGATCTAAGTATGGTTTTGCAGCCAAGTGCAAGTATGATGGTTTAGCCATTGCAATATTTTGAAAAGTGATGATTTTCCTGTAAAGTTATATGGAAATTAATATGAGTATTTGAGAAAAATCATATTTATTGTAATACTTTTGACATCTCATATAATATAATTTGCGGTTTAAAACTTATATATATGGTTGTACTTTATGTTATGTACCAATGTTGTAATTATTAACTAATTAATGTGACATTGTATGATTTATATGTGTAATAGATATTATTTACAAGTGTTATAATTAATTATAATGTGACATTGCATAATTCACAAGTGTATTAGATGAGAATAAATGTATGATTCTTTTTTTAAATAAATATAATATCATATTAAAAATTTATATTGATTAATAATGGACACCATTCAAACTACTAAAATATAATGACCACATATAAAGCGACTAAAAATTACTAAATTAGTGACCAATAATCGAGAAATATGTGACCAAACAATGAGACATAAATGACAAAAAAAATGACCAAAATTCACATATCAATGACCAAAAAATAGTTTTGGTGGCTAATTTACGGTCTTTTATTACGCGACCAAATTTGGTCATATTCTAGCTTGTCATGTGGTCATTGATTTGGTCATATAATTGGTCATTGATTCAAATACATGACCAAATATATGACCAAATTAATGACCAACTGACAAGCTATAAATGACCAAAATAAAAATGACCAATTTTGGTCGCGTATTAAAAGACCGTAAATTAGCCACCAGCGATCGCCAAACCAAAAGTGGTCATTGATATGTGGATTTTGGTCATTTTTTTGGTCACTAATATCTCATTTTCCACTAGTGATATTAGCATATTCTCCTCAAATAAGTGGGCCTTTCCCCCATCAAGAGCATGGATATGACTAGGTACCGAATTTACAAGCATACGATAAATAACATGGGAAATGATATATTTCTTAAATTGCATTAA
Source organism: Pseudotsuga menziesii (assembly GCA_001517045.1). Lineage (NCBI taxonomy): Eukaryota > Viridiplantae > Streptophyta > Pinopsida > Pinales > Pinaceae > Pseudotsuga > Pseudotsuga menziesii. Next base: position 301,980 of record LPNX011158072.1, read on the forward strand.
ACTCATGTCAAAACCAACTATGCCTCAAGTTGTGTTGGTGTAAATATATCATGGCTTGGTTAATCCATTAGGACATTGATGAAAACAAAATTTTGCAGAACATTGATAATGTCAAAATATTATTACTTCTAAGTTTAAAGAGACATTCTTGTGTGAGGAAAATTTAGTGCTTAAAAGAAATTTAAGATACTATGAGGTCATTAATCGTAGCTTGGATGATTAGAAGTATCTCTTAGTAGTAGCTATCTAATGGAATAAAATTAATATATCCAAGATTAGAAAGCAGTCTCATGAACTCCATAGTGAAACATGGCATTGGTCTATTCCTAAAAATCCATGGGCGGAAAGGGTTTTCCAATGAAAATCACATTCTCTTAGAGTGCCTTCATTATACCCACATTAGATATGTGTATAATAGTATTTTCTACAATACAAACCTTTATAACCTCGTAACTTGTCAAAACTATAGTGAGATTGGAAAGCTTAGGAATGAGATCTTAAAGTAAACCAAGTAGTGTCCTTCTAAAGGACCAAAGTTGGTGATCAATGGACATTAATCATCATCATAATCATCAATATAACACAAAATCAAACCAAAATACATTTCAAATTACACTTATTTATAACTATTTCCAAAAATAACTAATTATAATAATGAATTTTAATATCTTAATCATTAGACTTTACTATAGGATAGAATTGAAACCGTTTTACATACCATCATTATAAAATCCTAAAAAAATCATATTTACAATATTTTGCTGTAAATTGAAATGTTTGATTAGAAAACAAAATACTTCTTGACATTATTTTGCATATCTAAATTGAAATTTTTTACAAACAATAATATGTTAGTGCATGATTCAAACTCTAGTGCTTCCTCCGAGATAAAAACCTCTCTAATACGTCAAAGCCAACCTTATAAATATCAGACATGGAGGACATGATACTAACCTTTACATCAATAATGATATATGTAATCCTAAGCATTGAAAAAGATGCAGATGGATTGTTGTCCATATCAAATATGGTAAATCACAAAAGAAGCGTTGTCCATATCAAATATAGTAAATCACAATACCAACATATTCAGTAACTTCATAAAAGTTGTGGATACAATTGGTAGGTTTATAAGGCTTAAATATTAAATCAACAAAAGAATGATTTGGGGACTAATCCAGTAGGGGAAGAGGTCAATGGTTAGGAATTATTGAGAATTCACAATGAATGTAGTGCTCTGTCTGCCAGGCAGAGCACTCAGTCAATTTCTCACAGTGAAGAAAATATCTATTTCAAAATCAGAAATTTTTCCCAGTTAAATTTAGTGCAGAAAAAGATAGTTTACTAGTGGAATACCTCGAATTTATTTTTCTCTCGAATCCTGCTTCTACTCCTGCTCCAGCTCCTGCTCCTGCTTTTCTCTCCCTTGCTCCTAAAGAAGCCTTATTGTCGGCTCTGATTTTCCACCCTGCCGACCAGCAGGTTTTCTAGCCCTAGGAAACCGACGGGTTTCCTAGCCCCCGAGCCCACGTACCAAGAAAATGGATAGCAACCTCCTTCCCTTAGAGTACAAATCTGCCTGGTAGTAAATCCCCAAAATTTCTCCTTTCCTCTCTGTTATTTCATAAAAATTTCTTCTCTCCCGTTCTTTTCTGTAAAAATTCTTCCCCCCTTGTTCTTTCATAAGAATTTTCCTTATACCTCCTTCCTCCACCGCCTTCCTCTTCCACCGCCATTTCTTCCACCGCCCCTTTTATTAATTTCCCCTTTATTCTTATTCTTGGGCAGTGTATTTTAAATTTTCGGTTGACAGGTGTTAGTTTCTTTGAACGGTATGTGTTACACATGTCCTAGCATTTTTACCTATGTGGCTTGCTCAAGATTATATTGAGCGGTAAGGTAATGGTTTTGTAAATTATGTTTATTATTTATTAATAACTTAAATAATAATTAAAAAAATATATTAACCTTAATCATTATTATATATATATATATATATATATAAATTAAAAGCACTTTACTATTAATCATAATTTAATATGGGGCATTGCATACACCCACCCTTCAGGAAACTTCGTCCCGAAGTTATGGTCAAACATAGTGATACTAGGTACATTTATAGGTTTAAAGCAATTCACAATTACTTAGTTAACCTATCGACTATTTAAATATTTCATACTAGCATGCATGTGTGAGGTGTGCATGCATGGCCAGTACATGCACAGGCTGCACATGTACTATAGAAAAAACCCTTAAATTCTAACTAATACAATAATATTTTACGAAACATGACCCATATATAGATATAAGATGATTTCTTGTGACTTTTGGAGTTATTTAACAATTATGTTCTTATTTGTGAGTCAGTTAAGATTGGTACCTACCATCACTACTTCTAGTATCATAATTGTCCAACTTTCAACCATAACAACTAAGATGTCCACCCATCCTAACCTACATCCGCATCCTCCCTATCCTTCCTTTGCTGGTATAGAAGTGGATGTCGGCTTCACCAACCTGACCACGTAAGAACCTGAGAGCGATAGCGTCAACTGAACAGCCGACCTAGCCTCTCCTAGCAGGCATCCGACCGTCGTCATCACAACAACATGGGGGGCGTGTCTCAGCACGGCCCTCCCACGACCTCGGGAACCCGACCGTCGTCATCACAACAACATGGGGAGCGTGTCTCAGCACTGCCCTCCCATGACCTCGGGTATCATAAAAACATAGGGTGGAACACATCCATCCCTCTCAACATCCTGGGTCTATATACCCTATCAAAACATACTTTGCTGCTATCCAGTTTATTGGTACGTGTCATCGTATCAGCATTTGGCAATAAGGCTCTTCTTCAAGCTATGTATTGAGTCATACTTGCATCACATATTCGGCTACCACATAGCCCATGTACCCTGCAGGTTAGCACTATGCAAAACATGCATTCATAACAACATTAAATCAATAGTTGGTCCGTTATCATTCACATTATTTCCTTTCATCATAAAAGCACAAAATAAATCATATCATGGATGGGTACCCATGTACCTCATCATACATATCACATCATATCAAGGATTACTATCAACTGTGTGTTTTAGTTATGAAATAAATGAATCTGATGACGACTACTGTATGATAATCGCATAAACACAATATATTCATATAAATGATAAGCATCATAACATCGTAATCAAAGCAGCTACATAGGCATGTTAATTGTCATAACATCATGATCAAAGTGTAGTATAAGAAAGATGATATCATAATATCATAATTAGAGCATAATCCTGCTAACATCATAACATCCGTAAATAATCACATATAACCTGCCAAAACATAGTTCATGAAGTATAGTTGAGCCCAAAGATAATAAGTAAATACATTGTAATAAGTCTGAGTGGTAAATATGCTGGAGTCAAAATATGGGTATTACATACATACACCCACCCTTCAGGAAACTTCGCCCTGAAGTCATGGTCAAAATAGTGAGGGAAAGTTTCGACGCATAGTCTCTGTGTCCTCCCAGGTAGCAGATCCTGGGCTATACTTGTTCCACTGGACCTTGACTTGGTCCACGTGTCGACTACAGAGCTATCGAACTCTATGATCCAGTATACGTAATGGTTCGGCCATGAAGGTTCCCTCGTCCGAGACCTGCAAGTCCTTCCAATGAATCTTGTGAGACTCATCGGCTATGTAATGTCGCAATACTGAAACATGAAATACATTATGAGTCCTATACAAGTGGGGTGGCAGTGCAAGACGATAAGCTACCGGTCCAATTCTCTCCAGAATCTCGAATGGCCCTATAAAGCGAGGCGACAACTTGGTCCCCTTTCCAAACCGAATGGTGCTTTTATTCGGTCGGATGCGTATAAATACGCGATCCCCTACCTCATAACTTCTATCAGTTCTATGTGCATCAGCATAACTCTTTTGCCTATCCTATGCTTCTTTGAGCCGCTTCCTGATATGTACCACTTGCTCTTCCATCTCCTGAAGCAACTCAGGCCTGACTAAAACACGATCCTCCAACCTGTCCCAACTGAGTGGAGTCCTGCAAGGTCTCCCATATAATGCCTGGTATGGAGGCATACCAATGGAGCTATGATGACTGTTGTTATAAGCAAACTCTACTAGAGGAAGATATTTCTCCCACTGTGTCTGCTGATCCATAACATACATCCTAAGCATGTCCTCCATCGCCTGATTCACCCTTTCTGTCTGCCCATCTGTCTCTTGATGATAAGCTCAACTCAAGTTCAGCTGGGTTCCTAATGCTGACTGCATGCTTGTCCAAAATCTGGAGGTAAACTTAGGGTCTCGATCAGAAATTATCTTCTTTGGAACTCCATGAAGGCGCACAATTTCATTTATGAATACCCTTGCTACATCTGTCACATCATAGGTGTCTCTCACTGGAATGAAGTGGGCACTTTTGGTCATTTTGTCGACCACTACGAGTATAGCATTATGTCTCGAGGATGTGAGGGGCAATCCCACAACGAAGTCCATGGAAATGACTTCCCATTTAGTCTCAGGAATATCATGAGGCTGTAAGAGACCGGCTGGGTGTCAATGATCTGCCTTGACTTGCTGACATTCTAGGCATTTCGAAACGAAATCCACTACGTCACTCTTCATACCAGCCCAAAAGAAGAGTTTCTTCATGTTTGCATACATCTTCTTGACTCCAGGGTGCGCACAATAATGTGCCCTATGGGACTCTCTAAGGTTTGTTTCCCTGAGACCACCTTATTTAGGGATATACATCCTCCCTTGGTACCACAGCAACCCATCTGCCTCAATATGGTACCCATGATACTTCGATTCACACTTCTTCCCATCCTGAATATCTGAGGTTACCTTGATATACCAACCATCTCCCAAGAGTTGTTCGAGCACTTTCTCCTTCAAATCCACCCTCAAGGGTATTAAGGAGAAAATTCTCGTCCTTCGGCTTAGAGCGTCTGCCACCACATTCTCCTTCCCTTTGATATATGAGATACCAAAGTCATACTCACTCATGAAATCACTCCATCGTCGTTGCCTAGCATTTAGATCCCTTTGTGTAAAAATATACTGCAAACTCTGATGATCTGTTTTAAGTGTGAAACTTCTGCCAACCGCAAGTGCTCCTCGTGCTCCTTCTCGTTTTTAGAATATATAAGAATGTCATCTAAGAATACCTGAACAAAGTTGTCCAAGTAATTCCTAAAGACACTATTCATGAGGCTCATGAATACTGCTGGAGCATTTGTCAAACCAAATGGTACCACTACGAACTCATAATGCCCAAATCGAGTTCGAAAAGCAGTCTTAGGAATGTCATTTTCTTTAATCCTAAGCTGGTGATACCCTGACCGCAAATCGATCTTAGAGAAGATTGATGCACCTTTCATCTGATCAAATAGGTCATCAATTCTTGGTATAGGATACCTGTTCTTCACTGTGGCTTTGTTCAAATCCTTATAATCAATGCACAGTGGCAAAGATCCATCCTTCTTCTTAACAAAGATCACTGGTTCTCCCCATGGTGAGATGCTAGGTCTAATTAGTCCCAAGTCTAGAAACTCTTTTAACTGGATTTGCATATCTCGGAGCTCAGGGGTGGTCATTCTATAAGGAGTCTTTGAGATCGGCTCCGCACCGGGTTTCAGTTCGATTGTGAAATCAAGCTCTCGCTCTGGAGGTAGTTGTGGAAGTTCTTCTGGAAAGACATCCTTGAACTCAGATAATACTGGGCAAGAGTTCAAGGAAGGTCCTTTACTATCGCTCACCATCTGAACTACAAATAACTGGCATCCTTGTCTTAAACACCTTTTATCTTTCACCGCGGAGATGAAACGGAGGGATATCTTCCTTTTTCTCCCCTCGATTTGGATTGCTCGACCCTTATCATCAAGGCACAAGACTTTCTTTGCATAAAAATCCATGAAAGCTCTATGGTATTCTAACCAATCCATCACGACGATGAGGTCATAGGTGCCCAAATTAGTGACATAAGCATCCAACTTAGTGGTGCATACTCCCAAGTCCACTTGACACCCCCTTACCTTAAGACCTACTGCCTGTTTAACCCCTGAAGCCATCTCGACCGATTCAAAATCATCGTGCTCGCAGGCTGCCAACCCACATTTATCTAATGCATATGGTGAAATAAAACTATCTGTTGCACCAGGATCAAATAAAATTTTAAGTTTGACATTGTTTACTTTACCAGATGATTCTACCACAGTGGACTGATGTTCTGCCTGGTGGTTGTGAACAGCTGCATGAATCCGATGAGTGTTATCAGAATTGGTCATGGATGCTTTTCGTTCCTGCTTCCTGCTGCTGGTCTGCCCTTTAAGACAATCCCGCTGAAAATGAGGACCTCCACATCCCCAACAAGATACATTAGGTGGTGCTTGCATGCTACTGGGAGGATTCCTTTGGGATGTGTTCCTTCCCCGAGATCCTCTGAAACTTCCTGATCCGCTATAGGAATTTCCCTGTGTTCGTCCTCGGTTCCCATGGTTTGTTGACGAAGCCTGCAATACTGAGTTAACTGAAGTGTTACCCCTCGGGGTGAATCGATTACCATAAGGAGGAGGTCTGGATTGCCCTCCTCGAAAGTATGGTCATGGGGCCTTCCCTGTAACATACTGATTGGATCCTATCAACTTGCTTCCTCCCTTTGCATCTGACATATCCTCAGCATAGCGAGCATACTCAACTGCCGTGGCAACTGAAGATGGCTTCCACATCCATACTGAAGCCCTGATCTTGTAGTTGAGTCCATACACAAATCGCTCCACCTGTCGATCATCTGAGTCCAAGTATGGAACATACTTTACCAGTTCCATGAATCTAGCTTCGTACTCTTCCACTGTCATGTTTCCCTGTACCAAAGCATGAAAAGAACCTGCCTGTTGTTCCCTGTAATAAGCTGGAAGATACTTCATGTTGAACCTCTCCTCGAATAATTCCCATGAAACAGACAAAGGAGTAAGGTGCAATTGTTTCTCCAGGTCTGACCACCAATTTAGGGCATCACCCTTTAGCTGGAAGATGGCCATTCTAGCCTTGGAACTCGAAGTATACTCGTTTAGTGCGAAGCACCTCTTCATACCCTCAAGCCATGCTTCAGCATGCTTACCTGGTCGTCCTCCAGAGAACTCAGGAATTTTGATCTTCTGCAGCTCTCTAGAAATATCCTGGAGCGGTTCTTTCCTTGGGACTTGCGCCCTCTTAGAGTTTTCTCGGCTCACCTGCGTGGTTTCTACCTCTGTGATCCTCTCCGACTGCCTGTTTAGTGTGGCCATGATGGTTTCCAAGGACCTCAGTATCACCCCCATCTCAGGACTGGAAGTTGTCCCTTGCGGTGCCAGTGGTGGGATCTGTGGTGGCGGTGAGGGTGCTTGATCTGGGGTCGGTGGTGGCGCTGAGGGTAGTCGACCTCGACCCCGCCCTCGACCTCGACCTCGACCTCTGCGTGCTTGAACCATGATAATTCCTGGCATATCCAACAATATTATGCTATTATTATATTAATCTACTAATTGCAGAGATAATATTTTAGTTATGCAATGCTTATATTTATGCATAGCGATAAATTGTCAATATTTGCGTAAAACTTGCATAGTCGTATTTATTAAACAATTTCGTCTTGGGTTTTAATCTATGTCCTGATGTTTAGCCCCTAATTTTAGTCTCAACAGTGTCTTGTTTCTCTTATTTTACATCCATCTCGCCTCTTCGACTATCAGTCAAAGTCTCGGTAATGCCTTAAGTTTAATACATTAAATACTTTAGGGATTT
>LPNX011158072.1:311037-342575 GCA_001517045.1 Pseudotsuga menziesii
GCAGGGCCGGATCGACCGATAAACCTTAGAACCCACGTCGGGAGGCATAGTAGCTGGTGAACTCTCCACTGGGCTATGCGAAAATGGCGATGGAGGTGAGCCTGCCATCGCTGATTACTCACGAAGATGCGGCAGAAATTTTAATGATTGTTACAAGATATTCCCACTAGTTCATTCACTACAGATTTTGGCAAAGTTGCTCATAATTTATTACGGCGTATTGCTTCTTGATGATCATTCCTGTTTTCTTGTCATTTTTATTTTATTAGATGACTCGTTTGTACGCTAGTTTTTTTTTCCCTCTTCTTTTATTTTATTTTATTTTGAAACAATTGTGTTTTCATTTAAAAAATAGTATTTCAAGATTCTTATGTACCTCGGTTTCTCCTTTTCTTTCATCTTGGCAAAATTATGGTGTGAAATGATGTATACGCCTGTGCAGTTCTGCAGTTAGATCTGAGCAAACTCCAGACATCTGTGTTGTGATGCCATATATTTGCAATGCACCAGATAAAATTCTTGTAATGTCTAGTCTATGTAATAGGACGTTTGCTAAATTCTTGGTGGTTTTGAAAGGTTTCAATGTGTCTATATTTTCATTGGTTTCTCTCTACTGTCTTGGTTCATTAAATGTTGGACATAAATTTCTTGCCATGCAATAATTGATGTTTAGCAGAGTACTACAGCCAAATTCTAATTGGAATCTTTTATTCTAAATGTATCAACTATTTTCAATGGTATTTTATTATATAGGGTTGCATAAAGTTTTATAATGGACGATCAGCCTACATAAGCCTTTGATGAGCGAGTTGGACCTGTGTAAGAGCTAGAGCTTTTAATAGAATAGGAATTTGCTTTGTCGTCATAGGAAGGAAAAGCTGGACCAACAAACGAGAAGCATAAGTGGACGAGAAACCTAAGTGTAGACGGGTATTAAGCTAGTTGGCAACTCCTTCGTAACTAAGGTATGTGTAGGTGAAATCTTTCAAAAGTCATAGGGCCCTTCCTCCTGTAAGAAGCTTATCAAAGGGAGATCGCATTGGAAACCTGAAAGCATTAGATGTAATGGCTCAATCTCTTTTTCTCTTACCGGAGCAACACATATTATCTATACAAGCCTGACAGGTTCACGCCCACGTTGGAGTGATATGCTGCTATTTTATAAATGCATTGTGCACAATCCTTTCCTCGTGCATACGCCTGCGTAAGCCTTTACATGTGCATAAGCCTGCGCTTTGTGCATATGCCTGCTGTTTGACGTCATAATGGGCAATATCAGCTCGCTAAGACACTTGCAGTTGCACCTTTGTGATGTTCTAACGTGAGGTGTTTCCAGTTTTACTTGAGCAAACATAGTCGCTGTTAAGTAAAAAAAAAAACAAAGTCGAGAACTTGCTTTTGCAGGTAAAAAAATTTGTTTTTTATTTTATTTTATTTTTGTACAAAACCATTTTCATGGTTATTGAATAGTGACAATTACAGTAATTGTAGATTGTTTTAGACATCATTCATATTTATTATTTATGTGAGTATATACAAAATGCAAGTTTTCATTTCGCTCTCTCTCGATACGCTAACTAACTCTATGTTTGGTTTGTACACGTAAAGTTTTTTTTTTGTCCTAGGTGTGAATCGGCCTGAAGGTCTCAGTGTTTGAGCCTTAGGCTCTGATACCATTCTGTAGTGCTCTGTCTGCCGGGAAGAGCACTCAGTCAATTTTTCACAGTGAAGAAAATATCTATTTCAAAATCAGAAATTTTTCCTAGTTAAATTTAGTGCAGAAAAAGATAGTTTACTAGTGGAATACCTCGAATTTATTTTGCTCTCGAATCCTGCTTCTACTCCTGCTCCAGCTCCTGCTCCTGCTTTTCTCTCCCTTGCTCCTGAAGAAGCCTTATTGCGGGCTCTGATTTTCCACCCTGCTGACCAGCAGGTTTGCTGGCCCTAGGAAACCGACGGGTTTCCTAGCCCCCGAGCCCACGTACCAAGAAAATGGATAGCAACCTCCTTCCCTTAGAGTACAAATCTGCCTCGTAGTAAATCCCCAAAATTTCTCCTTTCCTCTCTCTTATTTCATAAAAATTTCTTCTCTCCCGTTCTTTTCTGTAAAAATTCTTCCCCCCTTGTTCTTTCATAAGAATTTCCCTTATACCTCCTTCCTCCACCGCCCTTTCTTCCACCGCCCCTTTTATTAATTTCCCTTTTATTCTTATTCTTGGGCAGTGTATTTTAAATTTTTGGTTGACAGGTGTTAGTTTCTTTGAACGGTATGTGTTACACATGTCCTAGCATTTTTACCTATGTGGCTTGCTCAAGATTATATTGAGCGGTAAGGTAATGGTTTTGTAAATTATGTTTATTATTTATTAATAACTTAAATAATAATTAAAAAAAAATATATTAACCTTAATAATTATTAATATATATATATATATATATATATATATATTTTTAAATAAATTAAAAGCACTTTACTATTAATCATAATTTAATATGGGGCATTACAATGAAGATGACATTTTGTTATCATGGCTCCATGGGCATGAGAAGAAAAGGAAGTGTTGATACTTACCTAGTTATTCAATAACTTATTTATATATATTTTTTCCTAATTCTAATAACAAGAATATAATCATTAAGTAAGCGTAGGATGAGATTTAGTTGTATGAACGCTTGTTAATTGTTGTCGGTAAGTGTTTATGTAGATAAACAATCAAACTATGATTTATTTACCTCTTGATAAAAAGGTTTTTAAATGAACAAATATATAATTGATATAGTAGAAATCAAATACCAATTAATATATTATATTTTTAAATAAAGGATTTATTCAACAATTGGGTTATGAGGATGCTGGTCTCATTAGAGGGTCGACCCTCATTTTTCCCTTTTTCGTAAACATGAGAGTATTGCGATCCTGGTTATGGGGATCTTGTCCCATTCCTTTGTGAAAAAAAAAGAGTTATTAGGGATTGAAGGGGGGAAATGGGAGGACGGTGGCTCTAGGGATGGATTCCTAGACGACATACCTTACTTCTATACATATGTGATGGAGAACTATAGGATGGATTTATGATTTTTTTCCCTCTGCTCTTTTTACAGCATGAACCCTATATCCGTCATGGAGGATATGGGAAATGTGATCTGTATGTATGAATGCGTCTAATGCTTGAAATTTCAAATGATCTAACCCTGTGTATCTGTTTTCAATCTATGTTTTCTGTAAGGTATGAATGTGTTTAATATCAGAAATCTCGAATTGGAATGATCTACTCTGAATATTTGTTGATGTGATTTCAACTTTGCATTTCATTTGCAAATGAGATATGTATGTTATGTTTTAAACCTCTGATTGTAAATTTTGATTTGTCTATAAGTATTTAGGGCTATGATTTAAAAACCTTGCATTGTGAGATCTTCTATTTCATTTATAAATGCCTATGTTTCTCTTACACGGATATGAAATGCCAAGTCATCCATGGATGAAATTCCAATTCATCCATCGTTGTGTTGTAATATAGGGAACGATTTTCCTTTTAGAGGAAATACCATTCGATTACTCATGTATGCGTTTACCTGCATTTAGATCTGGAACATGTATTGTTTACTACGTTTTAAGTAGATCTAGAATATGTATTTTTCCCGCATTTTGAAGGAGGATCATATCTGCAAAAACTACTAATTCGTTTGCTTCATTTTTCGAATGATGATTTGGATGTGGTGTATATATATATATTATTCCTGCATATTTATTTATGCTAAGAAATGGTTTTATTGCATACCTGCTATTATGTATATATATATATATTATGCTAGCATTATTTTATTAAGCTAAGAAATGTGTGTATTGCATACCTGGTATTAGACCTAGAATGAATATATATATATGCTACATACATAAAAAATGTATTTGTGTATGTGTGTCTCTTGTTCCTTCCATTTTCTTATCATTTTCATATTTAAGTTTGTAAATTAAAACTTAAATACGGTCTACATCATTGGGAAATATTTACTTTATCATTCTTGTGATTTGTTACCACCTTCAGATATGAAGTATTTGTTTCATATTTAACCTTTGTGTGTGTTGAATGGATAATTATTTGGGTATTGATTTAGATTCATACTCAGATCTAAGGTACTTGTTTATGATTAAACCTCTACATGTTGAATTGGATTCAGATGTAGAACTAAAGTATCTGTAATAAATGTTTTCATATAAAATCATTATGTGTGTGGAATTAGATTCAGATTCGGATCTGAAGTATTTGTAAGGATAATTTAAATCTTTGTGTTTTGAATTGGGAATCATAATTGTATTGTACGAATTCATATTAGCCTCTGAGTTAAATATATTTACATTCAGCTACTAAATTTGGCTACAATTTTATATATCTATATGTTAGATCTGAATTGCCACACCGTCTTAGTTTGGTTATGTATATTATAGATATGAATATTGATTTATGGTGTGTCCTTTCCTTGTATTTAAATGGATCACATATGAAGTATGTGGCTACAAAATGATAAATCAACTCCTGCATTTGAGTTTGAATAGATATGTATATTTTTATTTGCAATAGTAGCTAAACCAACTATTTCCTACACTAGATTTTTGAATATGAACTATGCTTTCTTGGGCAGAACAAGTCTCTATCGATGATTGAAATTTGAACCGATTTGTAATATGTGGATAGATACAACCACCAAGATAAGTGATGTGTGATTGGTGTGTATGCATTGTATCTTCTTGTAAATGCCATGATTTTTATGTAAAATATATCTTAATTGTGGGCATGGTTAGATGATAGTTAAATACTATGAATTTACATATTTATTTTATTAGGATTATTAATCCTCCCTTGTCCAAATTTGGTCATATGTCTAAATTGGGAGTCATGTCTAAATCGAGAGTCTAACTAGTCTATTTATAGTCATTAACACCATTGGGTACACTTGACCTAATTGGGGCACATGTTTCAGTTACTAAAGTGTGGGGAACACTAATTGAGGCTCACTACCACTAATTGCACTTGATTGCATCATTTTAGGAGCCTCCTAGACTAATCCCTACAATTTAGGAAGCCACTGGGAGTGGTGAAACCAACCAAGGTCAGTTCACTTCAGCTAATTACTAGTCAAGCTAAGTTAGGAGTCGGTTACATTCAGTTCTAGTCCTCTACATTCAGTTATCACTAAGTTTACTTAACTGCACTCATGTGGGGTGCATTTATCACCTACCACGGTCAGTTAACCTTAGTCAACACTGAATGTAACACTTGATTTGTGTTTTAGAGCTATGATGAACTTCGTTTATGGTTTAGACAAGGTCAGTTAACTACTGAGTCCTCCGATAGTGATTTGGACAAGGTCTTAGCTACCTACAATCAAGTAGAGTCTATCAATTCGAATTTCCTCATGTGGATTCGAATTTCATGTGGATATTAAAGCCATTTTACTTCATTTTAATTATTATCTGATTACTTTTTTATTAATGAAAACATTCACAGCTGCAAGCCATTTTTGCACTATTTCATTCTTCAATTGCTGAGTAAATTGTGAGATCTACTTTGTGAGTTGTGTATTTGTCTTCATATCAAAGTGCTCAAATTTACATGGTATCAGTATTAATTCTCGCACATGATCTAGGAACTAGGAATCAAAATCGTCAAAGAATAATTAACAAATATTCATGAATTGGAAATAATCGAGACCATAAATGGTTTCCTCTCTGTATATTTAATAAAAAATAAAGGGTTACAATTCCAATGCTGAGAAATGGATTAACTCCATGAAGAATTCAAATACCTAAGGAGACCATTTGAATTCAGTGAGTGAGTCTAGCTTAACTCACTCTCAACCATTCAATCTCACTCAGTTAACCACTTGACAAAAACCCTAATTGACTCACCAAACTCTAACTGAAGTCGGAGTGCAATAAATGACTGAATCTCAACTGAAGGAGATCAAACACATGTCATAGCAAGACAACCATCAAGTGTTAGTGCTCCATGACTTCAATGAACCTCGATGAAGTTAACTGAAGCTGAACTGACCATTAGAAGTTGGTGGAGGCACCTTGTTGACTCCAGTTCATTAAATAATAATAAATAATCATTAAATAATATATTTAATGACTCGAGGCACCTTAACTAACTGTAAATGACTAGTTGAACTGATTGTAACCACCAGTTAGCAATTAGGTGCATTAATGTCACACAGATCACCCCCAGAGTGCTCCAGTTAGCCTCCTTGACTGTAGGAGAAGGCTAAGTTAGCCTTCTTGACTGTAGGTAGGAATGGGTGTGACTGTATGATGGAAATTAATGCTCCACTGATGTCAATTAAACTTAGGATAGTAGTTTAAATAGGCCAATTTGACCAAAAGAGTGTGTATGATGGTAAATGTCTCCAACACCCCCCCTTAAGCTATACTCAGGAAGAGTTAGAAAACAGATATGCATAAAAATGCTACAGCCCTGGAAAAAAAGGCCATAGGTCACCTTGTACAATAAAATAACTACTTAATATAACCAAGGAAACAGGGAAAACCTCATGGGAAAAATACCCCCCCTCAAACTAAGCAGTAAATCAAGAATTGGTTCTTCTATGCAGCAGCATCCTGAGACTGTGCATGTGAACCTCTAAATCCAAACTAAATGAATATGTCTAGAGGAATCTTCCACTTTGGAAGAAAAACAATGCACTCAACTAAATAAAAAATATAAACAGCTTCACAGTGAAAACTGGACCCATGTAGAGCAACTGAAATCATTTGAAGAGAGAGCAAAGGTTCTTGAGGATTCGAACCATGTGTGGAACACTCAAGAAACTGATATGTTGCATCCCTGAACATAAAACCATGAGTGGTAAAATCAGCCCCATTTTTTAGGAGCAAGTCTCCAAGCGGATGCAGAATGTCTTCCTCTTTACTAGTTCTGTGAGGAGATGAGCTTGTGACCAAAGGTAGAGAATCCATGGGACTCTGGAGAGTGAATGATTGAGCTCCATAATATGATATAGATTCTGAAATATCTAATTATTCACAAAATAAAATATCAGCAACCTCATAAGAGGAAACTAACAGCAAATCCCCAGCAGCAAATTTGAAGAAGAATTGCGGTACTTGATTTTTCACACCGGAATTGGTGAGAGCAGCTACAAGCATGGCTGAAAGATATTGGATTTTAAAATATGAACCAAATAATATTAGATAAGAATGTAAATCAGATCTAAATAAGTTCACAACAGATCCAAAACTATGTAATGAAATCAAATCCCCAGCAGCGGTTTTGTAGGAGACTTGTGGTACTTGTTTCTTCACACCATTGATGAGAACAGCTACAAGCAGTACTGAAGGTTTATGAACCTGAAATTTTGAACCAAGAAATATCAGATAAGATACAAATAATATCATATCAGATCCAATAAGGTTCATATCAGATCCAAAATTATGGTCAACTGAGACGGTAGATGCACAGTTTTCTTCTTCTTCAAAATTCTGAATTTTGGTGCATGCAATCCTGCAGGATTTTGCTAGAAGATCTAGATCATGGGAAGCGAATGTGTCAATCTTATAGTCTGATATTTATTCCAAAATATCCAATTTTTTACATATTTTCACACCAGCAGCAACATTAGAGGGAGATAAATCAAATTTCTCTTCACTTTCGGAAGCAATTACTCATAAATTTTGCACAGAATTCAAAGGAAAATCACCGATGAATGTTTGCATGAAGTGCAGCAGTATTTTTCTTCAATATCAGAGATTCAAATTTCTTCTTCTTTTTCATAAATATTAGAATATGAGATATCAGAGATCGCATGAACTTCCGTAGCATCAGGAGAAGGAGTCACTTCATGGAGACTTTCTTCAATTCGAATTGAATGTGTAGAAGATTCTGCTTCATCTTCATCTTGAACAACTTCATCAAAGAGAGTGCAGGCTAATAATTTTGAGTGAATAACTCTTGTGGTGATGGATTTTATCTCCAAAGTACTATTATGATCCTCATTGTGCTTGCCAAAGAATCTGTCCAATTTTGTCCAAAGATCCTTTGGGTATTCAGGAAAATCAATAAGGTAGTACAAGCTATCAGAAAGGGCCAGACATATTGCTCCAAAAGCTCTGTCACCGTCATTTATCCAGTCATTCTCATTCTCATAAGACTCTTTTCCAAGTCCAATAGACACCTCATAAATACCTCGTCTCTTCAGATATGCAATCATCTTCAACTTCCATTCCAAATAGCTTGTGAATGGGGTGAGAAGAGGGATTGATGATTCCATTCGAAGTTGTACCTGATAAAACCTAAAAATCAAAACAAAAGAGGTACCGCAAGGTCGGACATCATGCATATTCTAGGATTTCATCACACCCAGCATAGTCAATCAAGCAAGCTTGATCAACAAGTTCTTTACTTGGGATATTGAGTGGTAAAGCTTGGCTTCTGGTGCAGTGCCGTATTTTTGAGCTATTGTTCAAATTTCATGGAGAAATCTGTCAAAAATCTTGTTTTTGAGAGATTGATCTTCCCCCTGCCATATGCTCTGATACCATATTAATTCTTGCACATGATCTAGGAACTAAGAATCAAAATCATCAAAGAATAATTAACAAATACTCATGAATTGGAAATAATCGGGACGAGAAATGGTTTCCTCTCTGTATATTTAATAAACAATAAAGGGTTACAATTCTAATGCTGAGCAATGGCTTCACTCCATGAATAATTCAAATACCTAAGGAGACCATTCAAATTTAGTGAGTGAGTCTAGCTTAACTCACTCTCAACCATTCAATCTCACTCAATTAACCACTTGACCAAAACCCTAATTGACTCACCAAACCCTAACTGAAGTCGAAGTGCAATAAATGACTGAATCTCAACTAAAGGAGATCAAACACATGTCATAGCAAGCCAACCATCAAGTGTTAGTGCTCCATGACTTCAATGAACCCCAATGAAGTTAACTGAAGATGAACTGACCATCAGAAGTTGGTGGAGGCACCTTGTTGACTCTAGTTCATTAAATAATAATAAATAATCATTAAATAATATATTTAATGACTGGAGGCATCTTAACTAACTGTAACTGATTGGTTGAACTGATTGTAACCACCAGTTAGCAATTAGGTGCATTAATGTCACACAGATCACCCCCGGAGTGCTCCAGTTAGCCTCCTTGACTGTAGGAGAAGGCAAAGTTATCCTCCTTGACTGTAGGTAGGAGTGGCTGTGACTGGATGATGGCAATTAATGCTCCACTGATGTCAATTAAACTTAGGATAGTGGTTTAACTAGGCCAATTTGACCAAAAGAGTGTGTATGATGGTAAATGTCTCCAACAATCAGAGCCTCGGTGGACAAGACTCCTCTCCTCCTCAGATCTCCAGCCGGATCATTTTTTTTTGGAAAATCGCTCTTTCGAGTATTGCACCAGAGGTGGAGAATTTACCACTCAATATCCCAAGCTAGGAAATTGTTGATAAAGCTTGCTTGATCAACTATGTTGGGTGTGAAGGAAATTCCAAAAGTGCAGACTGCCAACCTTACTTTGTATGTTTGATTGTGTGACAGGTTATCATCTTTTCTTACAGCATTCGCTACAAGCATCCCCTTCTTCTCATTGCATTCACTACAACATCTTATTTCTTCCTACTACATTCGAAATGGCTCATCCAATAGAGCCTCTCACTCCCTTCAACTATCACCAGTGGAAGGCAGACATGGTGGTAATTATCCATACCAAAGGGCTCTTCAGACTCATAGAAGGAGCAGAGGAAGAACCAGATTCAAATAAAGACAAAGTTAAGTCCATGAACAGGCTTGATTAAGCCCATGGACACTTGCTCTCCTCAGTCTCTAAATATCTTTGGTTCCACATCCTAGAATTGAAGACTCCCAAGCTGGTTTGGGACAAGATTTCCTCCCTATTTGATAAGCATGATGAGATAAGGATCCATCAGCTAGAAAATGATCTGATTACTCTCAATCCATCCAATTTCAAATCTCTGAATGAATTCTTCACAAAGTTCAAGAACCTGATATATCTGTTGAAGTAATGCAAAGTGGAGAAGGATGAAGATCAGCTCATCCTTGCTATTCTCACAAAGATCAATGTAGACTACTCAGTCTTTGTATCCACCGTCCAAACAGTAAGGCTCGCTACTCCAAATTGGAATATGCCCACTCTTAATGCTTTCATCCAATCTCTTATTTCTGAGAATGATAAATTGATCAAAATGGGGATCATTCGATCTCCCAAAGATCTAGCTCTAGTTGCAAGAGGAGATAAGGTATCGAATGACAAAGGGAAGAAAAGAGATGAGTCCCCTGTGAAGAAAGAGTATTCAAAATAACCTTCAGGTTCGATGAGAAGCAAGAAGAATGGAAAAGGCAAGGTCCTCTGCTCTTACTGTGGAAGGGGCTTCCATTCGAAAAGATCCTATATGAGAAGACAACTTGATGAAATGGCTCTTATTTTGAAAAAGCACAACATTTTTGTACCTACAAGCGCAAGGAAGGATGACTTTGAAGAAGAAGAAGAATAATACCAAAATAAAGGACATGTAGTGAAGGCTTGCTGCACATCAGGACCTGTCTTCCTCATTGATTCTAGAGCTTCCAACCATATGGCTGCATCCAGAGAATCATTCTCTGCTTTTCAGTCCTTTGATGGTCCTAGTATTCAAATGGGAAATAAAATTCAAGTCAAAATAAAGGGGAAGGGCTCTATCCAACTTGAACATGGAAGGTTCAAAGATGTGCTATTTGTTCCCTCCCTAGATTCAAACCTGTTATCTGTCTATCAGATCACCCATATTGGATCTCCAAAGTGAGTGATATTTGGTCTTGGTTAAGTGGAGATCACAGATATCTCTACTAGGAGCATAATATCAAAGGGAACTACAAATCATGCTTCAAAAGCATATGAGTTATCACATTTCATGCCTCCTTCAGAACCAGTGCACTCTCAGCAGCCACCTGTAAGGGAAGGTAAAATCATTGCATCTACTTCTTTTACAGAATTTACTAGTATTGCAGATCCATCAATATCAGTTTATGACCTCGAGATTCAGGATGACTCAGATCTATATTCAGTCCCTACTTCGAAACTGGAAGCTAGGAGGATAACTGGAAACTCACCTGACACTCAGAAAGGAAAGACTCTTGCGCTATGTCATGCTATCTTACCTCCTTCACGGAGATGCAATAGACTCTGTGTAAGATGGTATATAGCAAGGGATCAGTCTTACTACATTCAGAAGAATGGATATGATCATACACGTCTTCATTCAGCAAGAGACAAATGTTACGTTCCTCCTTCCTCCCATCATCATTTTTGGAGAAGAAGGAGAAGTCTACATGCCAGGCCCCAGAATACCTATGCACAGCACACCATGCATGCTGCTTCACTACCTCACAGAGATGAATATTGCAGCAACATATTTTCAAGTTTTTCAAACTTGAGACCTGATTTTATCTACTTAGATAGAGGGAGCGCTTTTTTCCCATGTGGTTTTTGCCCCAGCTCCTTGTAATAAGCAGTTACTTTATTTTACTTGATGTAATGGGTGACCTATGGTCTTAGTTACCAGGTCCCACAGTTTGTCCAAGTTAGCATTCAGGGGGGTTATTAGGATTATTAATCCTCCCTTGTCCAAATTTGGTCATATGTCTAAATTGGGAGTCATGTCTAAATCAGGAGTCCATCCAGTCTATTTATAGTCATTAACACCATTAGGTCCACTTGACCTAATTGGGGCACATGTTTCAGTTACTAAAGTGTGGGGAACACTAATTGAGGCTCACTTCCACTGATTGAACTTGATTGCATTAGTTTAGGAGCCTCCTAGACCAATCCCTACAATTTAGGAATCCACTGGGAGTGCCAAAACCAACCAAGGTCAGTTCACTTCAGTTAATGACTAGTCAAGCTAAGTTAGGAGTCAGTTACATTCAGTTCTAGTCCTTTACATTCAGTTAGCGCTAGGTTTACTTGACTGCACTCATGTGGGGCATATTTCTCACCTACCACAGTCAGTTAACCTTAGTGAACACTGAATGTAACACTTGAGTTGTGTTTTAGAGCTCTGATAAGCTCCGGTTATGGTTTAGACAAGGTCAGTTAACTATTGAGTCCTCCGATAGTGATTTAGACAAGGTCTTAGTTACCTACACTCAAGTAGAATCTATCAATTCGAATTTCCTCATGTGGATTCAAATTTCATGTGGCTATTAAAGCCATTTTACTTCATTGTAATTATTATCTAATTACTTTTTGATTAATGAAATCATTCATAGCTGCAAGCCATTTTGCACTGTTTCATTCTTCAATTGCTGAGTAAATTGTCAGAAATACTTTGTGAGTTGTGTATTTGTCTACAGATCTATGTGCTCAAATTTACATATTTTATATAACTAAGTTTCTAAACCTACAGATGATGTTTAGAGACCCTTCGAGGGGTTCTAGTTATTTCCTTACCCTAGTGGATTCATTTGCCATCTTAGGGGTGGTATTGGACGGACAAAAATAAGTGAAGTTGAGCTTATGGTTGGGAGGAAATTCAAAGTCAATTTTTCCTTCACAGAATTCCTTTTCATATTAGAGTAATATCCATAATGGTTAAAATTGATTATGGAAATACTTTATCATCTCTCCAACTTATTATGTAGTTGTAACATACCTCAACATACTTGAATAGATTCTCCAGGTGGTAGCATAAAAAAAATTATTAACATGTACATTTAAGTCAAACCAAATAAATTAAACTTATTGTTTACTTAACTATAACCATTCTTTTACAATTAAGAATCACTCTAATACTAATCTACATAAGCAAATCTTATGGAAAATTGCAATGAGATACAACCATTACATTAGTCGCAAGACTTATCCACGACTGAGATAATGATTAAACAATACCCCTATCTTTTAATCACAGTTAACACCCTTCATACCAAGGTACCCTATTTTGTACTTATCCTCACGCATCCATTAGAGATGACACATGAGTCTCCTGAGTGCAGCACAAAACAAGGTTAAATACGCTTTAAACGATAAAATAAACAAATTGAAAATATGCATATATACAACTGATTTACTCTACACTATATATCAAGAGTTATCCCAAAGCATTTATTCCATTGGGACACTACTTATGCAACCACCACTTGAATTCATGCAAACTCAACATACATATTAGTACTATATATCGGCCTACAACATGAATAGCATAAGTTTCATAAAACAAGATAAATTAAATCCATAAACAAGCTATTACGATACTTCGTTTATATTGGGCGACTGAAAGTATGTCTATGGCTTTCCTCCCAACCGTAGGCTTCATCTGACGTATGTTTTTCTGTCTAAAACCACCCCTGATTTGGGTGACGAATCCACTCAATTCGAGATACTATTAACTATTTTGCAAAGCTTCTTCTAGACAATGTATAATCCTCAATTCGATATTATGTCATATCTTAGTATTTTAATCACACATTTCAATTCAAACGAAACTCTATTCTTATCAATAATATTAAGACTACTTCCTTAGATACCATCTCTTAGATTCCCTAACAGGGAACATAGTTTTTGAATAATCATAAAGCATTCCATCTCTATTATAATAAGGGAAAAGGATTAACACCTTTAGTGAAACAATGTATTTAGTCTTTTCAATAGATCATTTGAATCTATATGTAGTGGATTCTTTGTAGTGAGCCACTAATTCTACCTACCTTATAATATCAATATAATCTTGATCTTTTCATATAATATTATCATTAGATAAAATTGTAGTTAGATAATCGAGCCTTATTCATTCAGACTTTTGTAATTTCTCTGTAGATATTTTACATAACTATTAATATATTCTTGATCAAATATTTTTCATATAATATAATTGTTAGATCAACTTACACTTAGTCATGTTCTAAGGTATACCAATAGCAACCATAAATTCAAAATATTTAGTGTTTATCTTGCATATGGAAAGAAAACACAACCATCAATAAATAATATCCAAATGAGATCTATATAAGGTCATTTACATAAATCACTGGCTTATTAATGAAATGAAAACACATGAATAAAAAATAAGATGATACACATCAACTAAATCACAGATAAATCAAATGAATCTACATAAGCTTCAATTCAAAAAATCACAGACTTCTAAATAAAATGAAAACGCAGGCATCATAAGATGATAAATCAAATGATATCTATATAAGATCATTTACAGAAATCGCTGGCTTATTAATGAAATGAGAATGTAGGAATCAACTAAATCGAGAATCGTAGACCACAATTCTATGAAAACTCATTTAGATTCAATATATATGAAAATATAGGAAGAAAATATTTTAATTTCATAATAAAACAAAAATAGTAAGAGAAGGAGATCACAGTTGTCAAATTACTTCACATCTAAACAATATGAGTCAGGCATGAAAATCTGTAGTCAATTCTTTAAATGACGCGGCTGTTTTTTTTATAATGATCAGCAAATAGAATTATTCTCCCAGAGCTATGAAATCACACACGCTGTATTTTTATTTGATTTAACCACAAGGTATTTAACACCTCACACTTTTGCAAATGCACATAATCTATCATATGTTATAGATTCAAAATAACCAAAAGAACAAGTCTTAAGAGTCCTCTTTCTCGTTATGTAAATTAAATATTAAACAAAATATAGACTAAAACTAGAGGTAGTGACTTGTTTTTGTAAAGGTATGTTGGATTTTTATCATTTAAGCAATATGATCTAGGATCTTATCTGAGAGAATAACATGCACAACAAAAATCAAAAGAGACAAGAGACACAAAGAATATTCCTTTGGGAAACCATAAAGGAGAAAAACCTGCAACTTCCTCAGAGATAGAATGAGCACCAATGGTAGCAGTAAAACCCAAAGATAGAAAAGATGATCTCCAATAGTTGTACTCTCTCTCTCAGTTGAGAGAGATTCTCCTCTCTCACTCATGCGCCCTAGTGAGTGAGCGTGTGTGATAAATAGAGAGGCTCACTCTCTATTTATATTCTTTCATTCACTTAATTTCCACTCCAACAAGTCGGCCTCAGTTAACAATTACTTACCAGGGCCAAATTCTCTAGGAGATTCTAATAACCCTAGTGCCCCAAAACTACAGGGACTTTGCCCTCTAATCAATGAGTAGGGTTAAACTTAACTCAATTGTGGGGACTATTTCCCCAACTTACAATGGAGGGTTAAGCTCAATGACTTTACATCATTTTTTTACATTATGATTCTCCCAATAGGAACATCGAGGTATGACATGAATCAATTACATGATAGATACTTCACGATAGGAACATTGGGGTACAATACATAAGATATACAATTGAATACATTCCAAAGTTAGAAATACATCAACACTCCCTCTTAAATAGTAAGGTATTCTCTTGACACAATTTATCAACACAAGTATTCTTCTCTATATCATCTAGATCATCATCAATTCATCTTCATCTTCAAGTCATCTTCATCATTGGATCATCGTCAAGTCTAGATCATTACTTGACCTAAAGCATCACTAGATCATCATCAAGTTTCAATAATCAGTTGATGTGGAGCATCAGTGGAGCATCATCAAGTCTAGATCATCACTTGATTTGGATCATAACTGTCATCAAGTCTGGATCCTCACTTGATCTAGATCATCATTGGATCATCATCAAGTCTGGATGATTACTTGATCTAGAGAATCACTGGATCATCATTAAGTATGGATCATCACTTGATCTAGAGCATCACTAGAGCATAATATAGTCTAGATCATCACTTGAACTGGATCATCACTGCTGGATCATCACTGGGTAATCATCAGTAGTGCTATCTCTCAATTCTACTCATCACGGGAAGTTCTACAGAGCTAGCCCTTTTTCATGCTATCTGTAGTCCTAGCCTCCATGTAGGTATTTATCGATAGAGCCAACCCTTTTTCATGTTGGATGCACATCTACAGATCCATCCCTTTTTCATGCTAGTTGTGTCATCACAGAACCAACCCTTTTTCATGTTGGACGTGGCACCAACATAGAGCCAGTCCTTTTTCATACTGGATGTGTCATCACAAAGCCAATCCTTTTTCATACTGGATGTGGCATCACAGAACCAGTCCTTTTTCATACTGGATTTTGCATATACACAAAGCCAGTCCTTTTTCATACTGGATGTGTCATCATAAAGCTAGTCCTTTTTCATATTGGATGTGACATCCACACAGAGCCAGTCCTTTTTCATACTGGATGTGTCATCATAGAGCCAGTTAATTTTCATACTGGATATGTCATCATAGAGCCAGTTAATTTTCATACTGGATATGTCATCATAGAATTCCCTTTTTCATACTGGATGTGTCATCATAGAGCCAGTCCTTTTCCATACTGGATGTGGCATCACAGAACCAGTCCTTTTTCATACTGGATGTGGAATCTACATAGTGCCAGTCCTTTTTAATACTAGATGTGTCATCACAAAGCTAGTCCTTTTTCATATTGGATGTTGCATCACAGAGCTAGTCCTTTTCCATAGTTGATGTGGCATAATCACATCTATCTGACCATTGAGGGAACCAATCCTATCATCATGTCAGAAAGAAACAACTCTTACATTTGACAATGAAAGGAACCAATCCTCTAACCATGTCAGAAGGGCACAACACTTACATCTAACCATGGGACGAACCAATCCTACCACCATGTTAGATGGGAACATCACTTACATCTAACCATGGGAGGAACCAATCCTACCACCATGTCAAAAGGGCACATGGACTCATCACTTCCCCTTGGAAGGAACCTCGATCTAGAGAACACCAAGATTCTCCCTAAAGTACTCAAACTTCACTCTCGCCATTTCTAGCATAGAATCATATTAGGGTTGATTACATCCAAGGATAACCTATGAGATTTGATAGGACTGATTACATCCAAGGACAACCTACAGGGCTGATTATGTTTGAGAAACCTATGAGTTTCACCAGGATTTATGCCCAGAAAACCTATCTCACCAGATATGCTAGAACTACCTCTTTTGAGAGATCTCGATCTGGATCACATATAGGAAATTCACTGCTCCTCTCTGATCTCATACAGAAGCAGCATCCCGA
Organism: Pseudotsuga menziesii; assembly: GCA_001517045.1. Lineage (NCBI taxonomy): Eukaryota > Viridiplantae > Streptophyta > Pinopsida > Pinales > Pinaceae > Pseudotsuga > Pseudotsuga menziesii. The sequence continues at coordinate 328,183 of LPNX011158072.1, forward strand.
ACTGCTCTTCTTATTAATGTAACTTCCTTCCCAATATGAATCCACATAACCCTCCAAGTTAATCCTAAGATTCGTATCATACTTGAGCCCATACTCAATTGTACCCTTCAAGTACCTCACTGCATGCTTTGCAGCCATCAAGTGAACATGTCCCAATGTGTTCACAACAAATCAAATATATGGTATCGTATTCGTTAGGTACATCAAGGGACAAATCATTTGACAATACATCATGGAATCAATCAACTCTGATGAAGCAACACACAATAGATTCACATTCGATGCCATAGGTGTGGTCATGGTCTTGCAATCCATCATCCTAAACCTATTCAGGATCTCTATTGCATACTTATATTGTCCTAGGGAGATTCCATCCATATTCTGCCACACCTGGATTCCTATAAAGTAGTGTATCATATCCAAGTCCTTCATTTTGAACACGACAGTAAGTCTTCTTCTTGCCACTTTAATGAGTTCCTCTTTTCTGTCAAGAACAAGTCATCGACATATACTAGGAGCATCATTGGTATTCCACCTTCAACCTTGAATTAAAGGTTGGAATCTGCTTTACTCTCAGTAAATCCTAGAGTCATCAGTAATCTTTCCATCCTGTCATACCATGTCAAATCTCAGGATCTTCTACAGTCACTCCCTCTGAAGCGGAGCATCATTCTCCCTCTCCCTTTCATACTCTATGCACTGAAAAATTATGTACCAGAGTGACAAGTAGCTTCCTATGATACTAATATTCTATCTATCCATCTAGGGTCATTGGATACCAATATCCTCTATCTTGAACCATTTCAAAATTTCTTCTCACACCCATCTGTGAGCTTGTCATCCTCTATAGGATTTCATCTTCAACCATGTAGAAAAGGTTGAGATCTTCATCACTCTAGGTGATATTCAAGATCCTCATTTATGTGTTATCCTATGGGTGTCTTTTGAGCATGCAAAAAGCCTTATTTAATTTGAGCACATGAGTCTTCCCATCATGTGTCTTAACTTTCAATGGCTGCAAATGTCTCTTCATATTTTATGCCTTATTTCTGTGAGAATCCTAGTGCTATGAATCTTGACTTGTATCCCACGATGTTGCCATCTATTGCATGTTGGATCTTGTAGATCCATATGGAAATGTTGTACAGGAATAAACACCTTATAACCGAAGGTATGGGGTTACCAACATACTCATGAAACTTGCAGGCAATCGACTCTAGAGTGCAGTAAAGGAAATAGGAGGATAGGAAAGACTCACCCGATACACGACAGTTGATCCTAGCTTGTCCTCTTCCACTCTCCTTCTCCTCCAAAGTCTTCAGGGATGCTTCTCCTTCACCTGTCAAGAGTCAATCCTCCAAATACAAGATGATACATATATATAAATAGGTTAGATAAATCATATACAGAATGCTGAATCATAAGTATTTATCAAACCACAATATATGAGAGACATTCAAGACACATATGGAAGAAGGATTCTCTTTATTAATAATAATGAAAGAGTTCAGATTACAACCCAACGCCTGAGACAAGGACTCCTCTACAACCAAGGGATTCTGAGTTCCACTACTCCAAATACTTCTGTATAAACTCCACCAGCATAAATTTTCTCTCCAAGTGTATGTGATTAACACCCTCCCCAAGGCCTGTATTTATACTTGGTGAAATAAGGCAGTTTCGAAGGTTGAGGAGGTTGAGACAGTTAAGGTGATTAAGGTTAAGTGCTTAACTAATCTCAAGTAATCACGTGTTTTTATTTTTAATGTCAAAGGAGGCTGTACGTGGGTATCAATACTGGAAACTCGCATATGAAATGCGAGTTTCTCTAAGGGTAACCCACGTACAAATCTGTACGCGAGATGCAACAATCGATACTCGCGTACAACACGCGAGTTGCATATATAAAGAGTCGCATACATGACTTGACATATCTAAAGGGTAAAAATAACCAACTGGATGGATGATAAATGTAGTTCATAATAATCCCATCTATAGTTTTTTGGGGAACCCTCAATCCATAAATGTCCTTTTGTGTGCCAACATGAGGGATGTTGGCACTCGGACAGAGAGGTGCCATTCAGGTGGAAATCAGATGCCCCCTAATGTGTGAGGTTAGAGGGAAACGATGGCCAAAATACATTATAATATTTATCTTTGGAGAACTCAGAAATCTAATGGAGCAAAGAGAGTACCTGAAACAAATACATAGTAATGTCATATACAAAGTTACATCTGAGGATGCTATGTTCATTTTACTGGAACACTAGCTCCTTTACAATATTTGAGTACATCATATGATACGGGTATGAAACCACATATATTACAAAGGTGGATCGAAGCCACAATATACAATAATGATGAGTCTTCAAAGATCTGGAAGCTGTGTATATGAATAGAACATAATCTTGCGCAACTTAGTCCATAGGTGAGGAACTAAGGTCTTCATAAAGGATCCAAAAGAACAAGTACAATCCAAGCCATGAAAATAAGGGTAAGATGAAGTCGAACATGAAAACAATTCAACAGTTTGTCAATCAATAGGTGATAATCGAAATTGAAGAAAAGGAATCCATCAATGATAAAAGTGAATCCCGAGGTACGATCGTCAAAACTCTAGGTCTTCGTCATCAGGAAGTACTGAAACGGAACCATGCTGTGATAATGAAGGAAATAGATCCTCTAATGGATCACAAGACTGAATAGGAACTGGGCAAAAGAAGGGAGACACAATAGATAATAGATATAACAATGATGGGATCAGGATATAGATCAGACATTGGGTAAAATCCTTGAACAATGAGCACAACACAGAGATGACCCAAGGCAGCGTATAACTTATAGATAGAACAACTAGACCTATCTGTCATGTAGGAGACATGATCAGATTCCCCAAGTATAATGGACAAGAGGAGGAGTAAGAAACTCAAAGTAATATCTGAAAGGAAAAGTAATCATTGAGACATGGGTATCGGAAAAAAAAAAGAGTGCTATGTTCAAGGAGGACATGCTGCCATTACTAAAAACAAGAGAAAACTTCTTCCTTACCATCCCTGTTAAATTTTAACGAGTCCAGGAAAGTTAACTCGGATCCCTCTTCATTTTTTAACAAGCTTGAAGAAACGGGAAAATAATGCTTGATAGGGTCACTGATTCATGGATTTAATGAGACCGAACTAGTACATGCTCAGTAGGTGTTTTCACATTTAGAGAGTCTAAAAACTCCAAAGAAGACTCCAGGGGGTCCTTTTTTGTCCAATTTAGTCTCCTGAGACAAAAAAAGTATAAAACATACCACAGAAGAACTCTCTTAACTTCCGTATAAGAAAAGGTGAACCTTTTTCGTACTTAGTCAGGGAGGTCCGAAAAAGGTTAAACTACCACCTACCCAACGCTCCTTCCAAAACAACATAGAATAGCTTGAGTTTTACGATTGTGAAGGAAAGAAATATCACTCGGAAATATCCATTTGGTTACGAGAAATGGGGCTTACAACAATAAAATCGTTTCTTTGTTCTTAAGTGTTTAATGAGCATGACAAAGACACAAAGTACACTTGGAATCTTTTTCATGTTTAGGTCCAGAGCACAAAAAAGAGAAAACTAAGCTCAAACTGGGTGTTCCTTTTTCGTAAATTTAGTCCATCATGTCCGGAAAAGTGATAAACCTATACCTGAGAATACTCTTCTCAATTCAAAAAGAAAAGAGAGCGATCCTTTCTCATATTATTCCGCATGGTCTGAGAAAGAGATAACCTACCACCAATGCAGATGCCCGCTAACATGTTCTTAACAAGCTTGAATGGATGAGTTAACTCAGCAGTCAAGTCTGTTTTGAAGGAGTCAGACCTGGGCCTAAAGAAACTCCAGAAGGGAAGGGAGTCCTATAAAGGGATAGCTTGTTAAAATAGATTCAAAAGAAGCTCTATTTGGCATGTGAAATAGCTAAAAGGAGACCCCCTATACTTGAAACAGTTGCAGTATGAGCACCAAAGCACAACATAGGCATAGAATAAGGATACTCATGAAAAAAAAGTCCTATCCACGAAAGAACAATGGTAAAAACAGGGAACTAATGGCTTAGAATACCATAGTCCGTGGCAAAAGGTTGATTTCTAAGGTTAATGTGGATTGAATAAAGATGCCAAAAATGTATTGGAAATAACAACACGACCCTATTGGAGCAACAACACTTTGTAATAGTGAAAAACCTGTTCCAAAGCACAAAGAAATATGGTATAAGTTAAATGAATTTTCAAACTATAGAAAAAGACCCACTTAAAGAAATATAATTTCTATAAATAGTTGAAAATTAAAACAAAACTCACCATTTGAAATTTTGAGCCATAAAAAGCAAGTTTTTCCTTCTAACTTTGTTTGATCATTGTGGACATTTGAACTGACGAAATCAAATTCCACAAGTTGCAAGTAATCCTACACCCTGAGCTCTTCATTTTGATCCAAGCAATTATGAATTTTGAGTCTTAATTCCATTATTAAAAGCATCCTAAATATGGCATGGCACGTACACAGGTTGATGATGTGAATACTCATGTACACGCGTTCTGTACGTGAGTTGCCTAACTAGTCAGTCGCATACAGTATGCGACCTGTCTAACTAGACAGTTGCGTGTGCTGCACGAAGGATAAAAGGATAAATATAGTAAAAAATTTGTGAATTTTTATATGGAATTACTGAATCAAAATACTTGTTTTTCTAGGTGAAAAGATGGTTCTGGAATGGAGGGAATGGGAGCATGAAATAATGGACCAAGCAGCGCTCCAAAGTGCGCCCACTATACATGCATTGTGAACGAGTGGGATGCTAAAATTCTTTTGCACATCACCCATGCAGGCCAATGTCCACATACTTGAGTTCATGGTAAATTATTGGGATCATGATTTGGGGATGTTCAACCTATAGGGTGAAACCTTGGAGATTACTACTGAAGACATATATTTCATAACCGGTCTATCATGACGAGGAGCATCGGTGAACTTAGAGGGAACTGGCAGGGGCGGTGACCCCTTAAGTGTCCAAAACTATATAGATGTGTTTTGCACACCGAGTACTTAGAAGAGAGGGAGTTGCATCCCTGTTGTACATATCCATGACTTTACTCTATAGGTACTTGCTAGCACCATCGTGAGGATATTAGTATCCTCCTCTTTACATTTGGCTACATTGAACCAAATGAGGCTGGAAGTTGACTGTTTTTGTGGTGATCTCTATGATTGGTGTTCGGGAGTTGTCCCTATCATGAAGAGACAATTGTCTGATTACAACAGAGGAAGGCAGAAAAACTTTGGCTATGTGGGCATATTAGTGGCCTTCTTCGAGAGAGAGTGCCAGCATTGAGCGCTGCCATACCTCTACCGGTCAGATCTCCACGTTAGTCGAGGCTGAGTAGGTGGGGAGACATCTTCCTCCATCAAGGAGGAGAAGACACCATACATAGTGTATATGATGATGAGTTCTATACCTGGTGGGAATGAGAGCTATCAGCATTGGAGCAGTTTCCATATGCTGGTATGGACTTTCTAGGTGACCCAGACCTTGTTCTCCCTCCAGGAGGAGCATGGGGAGAGCTAGGTAAATAAAAATTTTTAAATTTTATCATTTTTCAAATTTTTATGAATTTTAAAATGATATATATATACATATGTACAAGTATTAATCCTATAAATGTGTCAAAATGCAGATATTGGACTGGTTCTCCCTAAAGGGCACCCACGTATGTTTGTTCATCCTGTCATAGGCGAAGATCCAGGACTGATCAGGGTGCTTGAGGGGAAGCTGGCCAAGCTGACCCAACGAGTACCTACCTTGCGGATAGAACATATCCCGACTGCCATGCAGGAGTTCATAGTTTGAGTTCCACCGGTCTGGCTACATCTATTCAGGCGAGTGGTCAGAACGGTACTTGTATATATAGAGGTTATGGAGGCTGAGTAAGCTATAGTGTAGAGGGACCATGGGGACCAAGGTGGTCCTAGTGACCAGGGCGGTTCTGCTTAGATCTACGACATTTTGATGGACTATGATCCACATTTTTGTACATTTTGTATATGACGGGATCTGAGGATCAGACTTGACCTATCTATGGACAGATATTTTACATATATATATATATATATATATTGTTGTTTGTTGTCCATTTATTTACAAATGTTTTTCATATGTTTGTTGTATATCTTTATAAAATGCGTGTGAGATGCCAATCTAAAATGTAATTAGCATATGCATCAGTCAATGAATTCTGATTTCGTGGTATATGATTGAATGTAATAACTTCAAAATGTCTTTCCAATAAACGAATTTGCATGAACTGACGTAATAAAATAGGATTTCGTACCTGATAAGCTCGATTGAGCTGGGAAACCACCAACTGAGAGTCCAGACAGATCTCAAGCTGGGTGATACCACGTGACAAAGCATCCCATAGGAGCTCAATTACAGCCCTATACTCAGCAACATTATTAGAAGCAGGACCTAAACAAAGCGCTTTCCGTGGCAACAAGCTGTCCTGACGGAGAATAAATAGCCCATGCTGGCGAAGCTAGGTTACAAGTGTGATGGATGGCACCATCAGTGAACCCTATATAGCTTTCAGAAGAAATCTACAACAACCAGCAGATAGTATAAAAAACAAAACCGACAACCTAATGTACATAAAAATACATACAATAAAAATACAAGAAAAAGTGCTAAGCCTAAGCATAGTAATTTTTCATAGTAGAGCCCATTTCTAGGCTCAGGCAGCTTATTCCCATCAAAATCAACTAACTCATATGTGCCCTTCTTTAAAAATTTCAACACGACATAAGGTCCGAACCACATGGCCTTGAATTTTCCTGCCCCGAGAGGTCCTTTATCTTGGTCCCAAAGCAAGACAAGTTCCCCCTCAGAGAAAACCCTAGGTTTGACCGATTTATCATATTGAGTTTTGACCCTCTTTTTATGAGCTTGATTAGTAGTTAGCGCATCTCTACGTTGTTCATCAAGGTTTTCTAAGTGTACTAGACATTCCTCAAGCTCAGTCGTATTAGGTAACACATGAATGGCTATCTTTAGAGACGGGATTTCACACTCAATCGGAGTAACTGCTTCCACTCCATGAACAAGTTGGAAAGGAGAGAAACCCGCAACAGTTTTTACGTTGGTTCGGTAGGCCCAAAGAGTAGGATATAGCATGATGTTCCAGTTAGAGCAGGCTGCATCAATTGTACGTTTAAGGATATTTTTTAAAGTTTTGTTGACAGCCTCAAGCTGACCATTTGCTTGCGGATAGTACGAAGATGAATGTTCTTGTCTGAATCCGAGCATAGTAATCAGTTCCGTCATCATGTTATTTTTAAAATGACTACCATGGTCAGTGACAATCACTTTGGGTATACCAAACCATGCAATAATCTGATTGAATACAAAGAAAGCTGTTGTTTCCCCATCATCTTTGAAAGTAGGCATTGCCTCTGCCCATTTCGAAAAATAGTCAATAATGACAATGATGTATTTATGCCCCCCAGTCGAGGATGGGTTGCATGTCATGTAATCAATCCCCCATTTCATAAAGGGGCCTATTGAGACAACAAGAAATAACGGAGTAGGATGTGACCGCATTTTCCTAGTGTAAAGTTGACACGGATGACATCGTTTCACTGCTTCCACACAATATTTAAAGATTGTGGGCTAGAAATAATTGGCACGCAATATCTTCTGGGTCGTTGCTAACCTAGATAAATGACCCCCACACGCTCCACTATGGGAATCATTCAGGACAATATCCGCTTCCTCATGAGTAAGGAAACGACGCAAAACAGAATCTACCCCTCATCGATATAATGTATCTCCTATAATGAGGTAGTTCTTGGCATGAAGGCATAATTTATGTCGTTCCTCCCTTGAGGAAGCTGCAGGATACTTCAAAGTCTAGAGATATATAGGCATATCCCCATACCAAGGATCAGAGGTGGATATCAGGAAGATGTGTTCATCTGGGAATGAGTCATCTTCAACAGCTACATCTTCTTCAGTAGGAAATTCTGCTATAAGTTCAGCAAAAACTAAGGACTTCTTAGACTAAGCGGACTTGAAATCCAAGTCAAACTCTTGGAGAATGACTATCCATTTCTTAAATTCCCCCCAACAATCCATCGGGATAAAATATATTGCAACGGATTCACATCCGCAAGTACTGTGGTGGTCCTCAGTAAAATGTAGTGACGTAACCTCTACACAGCATAAACAACTGCTAAGGCTAATTTCTCAACATGGGAGTATCTAAGTGTTGCCGCCTTTTCACACACCTGGATCACGTGGTAGAAATATTCAAGCCACTCGGTGTGTCCTTGGGGGAAAGTCTTGAGTCAAGGCTGTCACCTTGTTCTTGACTCCTCCGTTTAGGCTCAACTCCTAACGAAGCCAAGGGGGGTAGACCCTATTAAGTTACTAAGGATGATTTCTTAGTGTGGTGATGTTAAACTGAATCAGTTATTTAGGAGTTTGAAAATTTTAGCTATAAACAATTAAAGATGACAGGATACGAAGATAAACACACGAAAGCACAAAGCTGATACACAATATATATATATAAAGCAAAAATGAGCAGTGCCTTAGAATGGAGTCAAATCAAAATGATCAATGTGCTTGCATGTGCTTGGAGTGAATATTTTGTGATTGCATCTTGGTATGTTTTAAGTTAAAATTTGAAGTATGAATTGATTAAATTAGGCTAAGGGGGGACTCCGGATATACCCGAGAGTACTTGGAGTATGTCCAAAACAAAACCTTTACGGCTACCCACAAGGAATATGTGGGCTAAAATGGAGTCTCTGGGGCTATTGTTCATAATGCACCCATTAGGGTGTGACAGAGATTGGGGCCCTGAGGTCACTTTTCAGTAAGTTCTCGCTTCCTTTGGGTATTTTTCCATCGTAGAGGTTCGATCGAGGTGTTGGATTTTCACCTGATGGTTTGTCAATTGGGGAGAGTGAGTCCTAATTATGCTAGTCACCCAAGTGCTTTTGATATAGCTTGACTAATTAGATGAATCGCAGCCAAGTGTAGAGCATACACACTGGAGTCTTGTCGATTTTATTAAGTTTTAAACTGGATGTTCTTGTTTAGAAGAAAAATCCTCCAAGAACCTCTTTCGATCCAAGTGGATCTCAATCGAGGATTTGAGGAGGGGTTAATTTTAAATTTCTGATAAACAAAAGATGAAAAATAAAACAACTACACAAATCTTGTTTTCTGATTAATCCTACCACGAATCTCTTTCCAGTTGCGGGTCACTCGGGAAATCATGGGGCAAGTATTATGATTACTTTGAAATGTAAGATATGCAATATGGAATTAAAAACAAGATCAAGTATACTACCTTGCAAATCAGATCAATTATAGTGAAAAATAAATAAGCATAAAATGACGAAACTGGCACCGACGCGAATCCCCCCAGGGGGGATGGGGAATGGGCTCGAAAGAGCCTATTCAAAGAATGATTTTATTACAGTGGTTACAATATCAAAGCAATGATAAATCAGAACTTTCTTGGTCCTTATACAGGCTGAAACCAAGATCTTACAGTTATACAAAAATTTTACAAATTTTGTGACAAAAGAGAGACCCCTGGGGGGATTTGAGCGCTCCAAAAGCCACTTTGGACAGCATATTCCTTTCTTCTCTGTCAGAGCTGCTAAATGAAAGAGAGCATGTTAGAATAAAAAATTCCCAAAATCACTTTAAGAGTACCTTTGGGTCAGCCTACTTTATCTCAAAAAATAATGAAATTAAACTAGCTAAACCGACAAAAAAGGAACCACGGAAAGCAAGATTTCCTTGGGATCTTGGATTGATGTTTGTGCAACCAATTAAAATGCACTGATATTTCAGAATATTGAATTTTATCGTCCATAAAATGAAACTACCTTAACAGCATGCTATGAATTTTCACTAAATTGCTTGCGAAAATAAGGTACTTTTAGCTAGATCTCTTGAAATTGAACTTTATGTGCAAAATGAAACTAAGATCTAGAAAATGGAAGAGATATTGCTAATTAGATCTATGTATTTTTTTCTTGATGAGATAGATCAGATTAATAAGAATCCTTTAAAGGAACCGGTTTGAGGAAAGTTTAATAATTTTTAAAGGAGAGAAAGGAGAAGAAAGGTGCTTGTTGTTGAAGCAGATCTGCAGAGGGAAATTGGTAGAGAATCACCGAGGGGAACGATATTAGCAATCTCCTATGGAAATCAATGGAATAAAACCTATAAGCTACAACACAACTCCTGCAGCCAGAACTATCAGATCTGAAGATACATATGAGAAAGGGATGATACAGTATGCAAATAACCTTATTTAACATACAGGTATTAACTCATTCAAACATATGCAGAAAATAGAAAGTAAGTAATCTTACTTACAATGATCTATCCTTATGATTTTAGAAACGATTCAGGAAGACAATAATTAAGTGCAAAAAATTGGAAAAATAGCAGTTTCACCTCGAATGCAGCAAGACAATGACAATCCACACATGAAAGGTACTCCACAATTGAGCCTCCAAAGCTTCTCTTTATTTCAATAAATGAAAATCAGTACACAGTTAGAATGGAAATCCCTTCAGTCCAGCTTTAACTAGTTTGGAAGAGAGAGCCTCTAGCAGGATATATACAATTTGCAGGACATCTAGCCCAGAGGGGGTGCAATTCCTCATGGAATCAAGTGAAATCAATTGATGGAGAGTTCATCAATGCAGAACTGAGGCTAAACTGAGCCTACTTGTCAAATGGGGGCCTGATCTGGCTGACACATCAACCCATACACTGAAACATTGGCCCAAAACTCATCCAGATGAGCCAAAACATGTTGAGGAGAGAGGGAGGGCGAAATTCCCCATAAAAGATGCTCAAGATCAACTCTGGATCTGATTTGATCACCTCCTTCAGTCAAGGATTTGTCAGATCCAGTCAATCTGCTTCAGATCTGACTGATTTCAATCAAATCCGCTGAGAATCCACTGATTTATTCATTTTGCATTTCCTCCATTATTCATCAATTCATTAATTAAAATAATCAATAATTGATTTTTGGGGCTTTCTCACCCGAGTGATGGAAAATCACTCAAAACTAGGAAATATTGGGTCGATGGGTTTACATGGTGCTCTTATCTTGAAAATTAGTACCTACATGACTGAAACTGATTAATTGGCCCACTTTTATTAAAACATCAATTTTTCCAATTAAACTATTAAAAAATAGCCTATGTTTTGGAAAAATTAAAGAAAAAACTAAAAAATTGAAAAATTGAAAAACACCTGGGGGGACTTAGACATGTTCATATGACTCAAAAATGATGTCTAGCATGTTTATACATTGACACATAGACTCTAATAACCTCAATAGCCCTAAATTCCAAGCCGACCACCCCAACTTTGGAGGTATGGAGAGAAAAACTCAGAAATTATCAGTGGTTTGTTCAACAACCAATAATAACCAAGGGAAAAAAACACCCTGGGCTGATCGGATTGACAAATGAAGTCTAAGAGACCGAGTCTTTTACAGACACTATCATGCTAGAACATTTATTACAATTCCCCCATGGGGTATGAACATGTGATATGATACAACAAAGCTTCCCGGAAGCAAGACTGAAAGTTCTCTGAAGTCCGAACAAGTTATCCCTGTCCGGTTCACCAGGCTCACTTGATAGAAAACCACTAAGTACAACTTAGGTGGTAACATTCTAGCTCCAACTGTGGGACGTGTGATCGATTTGGTCTTTTGAGGCAAGGAGAGGATACGAGAACATCAAATCTTTGGTTTCATAGACCCTGTAAAAACATCTCAACTTGACAAGAAAAACCTCAGTAGCACAAGTTTTATAAAAAAGCAAATGAACCATTAAGCTGATTTATTTAAACAGAATAAATGTAACTAACTAAAAGAAGAAAAGTTTTATTATAGCTAAGTAGAAATGCAGAAAGTAAATGCTCTCTTTCAAGGAGCTTATTTTCCTACTCTAAGAATGATATAAAAAGGGTTAAGTGTAATCAGAAATCCAATGTAACCACCTAAGAATTTTATTAACATAAATTTTTTTTTCCTTGTCTTTGGTTACCCGCCAGAGTAAGGATACTTTATTCAAAAAATGCAAACCTGCATGATGATCCAGAAGGAGCAAGATGGATGGGAAATCATAGGCATGAATAACGTCATCAAACTTCCTCCCAAACTGGTAAGTGTCTGCGTAGGCTGCTTCTATCCATGACTGGATAGGGTTGATGTACAAATTGGAATGATGAGGCAGATTGACTACACCATCATACTGATCATCAAGGCTTACTGGATGATAATTCACTGTATAAGCCCCAAGCGGCTCCAAGTCATGAGGAAACTCTATATGTGAAGATGATAGTTGAGACTGATATTCTAATAACTGCATCACATCTTTCTTTTCACAACAATGCTTCTCCATGTCTTCATTATTTATACCTTTGTGCGGCTCTGCATGATATGACTCTAAATGATCATATGGATGAAATGCATGCTCCTTTTTCATATCAAAGTTTCCCAAGGCCACATGGTCCATGATCTCTCCTTTAGATATGCCATAGGCAGAAAAATTGACAAAACCATCAAAAGTTTCTGGTTCATTATTCTCCACTTTATTCTTGTCAAAGACTGGTTTTTCCATGAGTGTCCAGGACTCCTCATCAACATCTTTGTCGGGGATAAGGGATTCTTCGTCACTTGTATCATGCTCCAAGCTATTCTTGTCCTCATTTTCATACTCATATCCTTCAAAGAGAAGGTCACAAGGTAGTGAACCTTCTGGACTATCATCATTATATGGAGAACACATAGGACTTCCATCATGTATATTACAGTTTTCATCATAAGTTTCACTATAAGATTCTCCAATGGTTTCATCCTCAGGCTTGTACTATTTGGATGGTAACAAAGGGTAGGCCTGGCCTACTATGTATATATGATCAAGCTCGCTTGAATTTTTTTCTTGATTACTGACCTCAGGAATTCCATGTTCCATGACTTGATTTGCAACATAACAAGTGCTCTCTTGGTGGAATTGTTCACAAGTTCTACACCATGGAATGTTGGATTTTCCTGAAGACTGCATATTCTTTTCTATTTTCTTGGCCAATTCTTGAGTAGTTTTTAGATCGGCTGGCTCTTTGCCCCTTAACTGGTACCTCAAATCACCAGTGAAAGCTTCGATGTAATATATGAGGATGGAGGCATCCCTTGGCTTGATTTCTCTACGGAGGTCCGCAACCACACGCCTGAACTTAGTATTAAATTCATCAATGGTTTCACTCTCCATCCTCTTTATGTTATGGAGGGCAGGAAGCATATGTCTTTGTTCTTTCTTTTCCCCCCATTTATTCTTAAAACCCTCTAGGAATTCACTAAGAGTTTTATATGAACCATCATCTAGGTTGAAGTACCATTCTTCTGCATCATCTTCCAAGGAGAAAGAAAAGAGCGTCATTTTGACATTATCATGGTCATGGGCAGCATCATTGCAATAACTAGCCAGGTACTTTTCAAACTTTCGGAGGTGAGACTTGGCAGTGATGGAATTATTACCCTGAAACATGGGGAGCTCCTTGATAGCATCATTCGAAATGTAATGAGGACTACCTGCTATCTAAGAAAAGTCAAGTGGTTTGTAAAATTCCATCATTTCTTGATATTAGTGAACATGACTCTCTACAAATATGTGATGGATATCTAAGAGGGATTGGTCTCCTAAATCTTCAAGGTTTCTACGAGAGGTCTGCCTATTTAATATTTCCCTAATAAAACCTTCGGGATCAGGGAGAGGATTGAATAATTGTCGGCGGTTTCTTCGGGTAGAAATTCTTGAAGGGATGTTAGACAGTGGAGTCGCCAGATGGATCGAGTTTTAATTTTTATGTTTTTTAAAGACTTGATCAATCAAAAGTTTTTATCTTTTTAGTTGTTTATAAAAAAGTTAATCTAAGTCGTACTCGAGAATAAAAAGATTTTTCCCTTGCAATGGCGCCAAAATGTGTTGCCGCCTTTTCACACACCTGGATCACATGGAAGAAATCTTCAAGCCACTCGGTGTCTCCTTGGGGGAAAGTCTCGAGTCAAGGCTGTCACGTTGTTCTTGACTCCTCCATTTAGGCTCAAATCCTAACGAAGCCAAGGGGGGTAGACCCTATTAAGTTACTAAGGATGATTTCTTAGTGTGGTGATGTTAAACTAAATCAGTTATTTAGGATTTTGAAGATTTTAGCTATAAAGAATTAAAGATGACAAGATACGAAGATAAACACATGAAAGCACAAAGCTGATACACAATATATATATATATATATATATATATATATATATATATATATAT
>LPNX011158072.1:343362-394829 GCA_001517045.1 Pseudotsuga menziesii
TTGCAATTGCATCTTGGTATGTTTTAAGTTAAAATTTGAAGTATGAATTGATTAAATTAGGGTAAGGGGGGACTCTAGATATACTCGAGAGTACTTGGAGTATGTCCAAAACAAAAACTTTATGGCTACCTGTAAGGAATATGTGGGCTGAAATGGAGTCTCTGGGGCTACTGTTCGTAATGCACCCGTTAGGGTGTGACAGAGATTGGCGCCCCGAGGTCACTTTTTAGTAAGTTCCCGCTTCCTTTGGGTATTTTTCCACAGTAGAGGTTTGATTGAGGTGTTGGATTTTCACCTGATGGTTTCTCAATTGGGGAGAGTGAGTCCTCATTATGCTAGTAACCCAAGTTCTTTTGATACAGCTTGACTGATCGGACGAACCGCAGCCAAGTGAAGAGCATACACACTGGAGTCTTGTCGATTTTAGTAAGTTTTAAACTGGATGTTCTTGTTTAAAAGAAAAAGCCTCCAAGAACCTCTTTCGATCCAAGTGGATCTCAATTGGGGAATCGAGGAGGGGTTAATTTTAAATTTGTAGATAAACAAATGATAGAAGAAAGCAAACAGATACACAGTTCGAGTTTCTTAATTAATCCTACCACGAATCTCTTTCCCCTTGCGGGTCACTCGGGAAATTGTGGGGTAAGTATTATGATTAATTTGAAATGAAATATATGGAGTATGGAATTAAGAACAAGATCAAGTATACTACCCTGCAAATCAGATCAATTCTAGTGAAAAAGAAATAAGCAGAAAATGACGAAAATGGCACCGACGCGAATCCCCCCAGGGGGGATGGGGAATGGGCTCGAAAGAGCCTATTCAAAGAATGATTTTATTAAATCAGATAAAATATCAAAGAAATGATAAATCAGAAATTTATTTGTCCTTATACAGGATGAAACCAATATCTTACAGTTATACAAAAATTTTACAAATTTTGTGACAAAAGAGAGACCCCTGGGGGGATTTGAGCGCTCCAAAAGCCACTTTGGACAGCAGATTCCTTTATTCTCTGTCATACCTGATAAAGGAAATCAAGCATGTTAGAATAAAAAATTCCCAAAATCACTTTAAGAGTACCTTTGGGTCAGCCTACTTTATCTCAAAAAATAATGAAATTAAACTAGCTAAACCGACGAAAAAGGAACCAAGGAAAGAAAGCTTTCCTTGGGATATTGGATTGCTGTTTGTGCAGCCAATTAAAATGCACTGATATTCTAGAATATTGAATTTTATCATTCAGCAAATGAAGCTACCTTAACAGTAAGCTATGAATTTTCACTAAATTGCTTGCGAAAATAAGGCACTTTTAGCTAGATCTCTTGAAATTGAACTTTATGTGCAAAATGAAACTAAGATCTAGAAAATGGAAGGGGTATTGCTAATTATATATATGTGTGTTTTTATTGATGAGATAGATCAGATTAATAAGAATCCTTTAAAGTAACCAGTTTCAGGAAAGTTTAATAATTTTTAAAGGAGAGAAAGGGGAAGAAAGGTGCTTGGTGTTGAAGCAGATCTGTAGAGGGAACTTGGTAGAGAAGCACCGAGGGGCACTATATTAGAAATCTCTGCTGGAAATAAATGGAATCAAACCTGAACCATATATCTTCCAGACATGTCAAACCTGTAAGCTACAACATAACTCCTGTAGACAGAACTATCAGATCTAAAGATACATATGAGAAAGAGATGATACACTATGCAAATAACCTTATTTAACATACAGGTATTAAGTCATTCAAACATATGCAGAAAATAGAAAGTAAGTAATCTTACTTACGATGATCTATCCTTATGATTTCAGAAACCATTCAGGCAGACAATAATTAAGTGTAAAAAATTGGAAAAATAGCAGTTTCACCTCGAATGCAGCAAGACAATGACAATCCACACATGAAAGGTAATCCACAATTGAGCCCCCAAAGATTCTCTTTATTTCAACAAATGAAAATCAGTACACAGTTACAATGGCAAGCCCTTCAGTCCATCTCTAACTAGCTTGGAATACGGAGCCTCCAACATGATATATATAATTTGCAGGCCATCTAGCCCAGGGGGGTACAATTCCTCATGGAATCAAGTGAAATAAACTGATGGAGAGTTCATCAATGCAGAACTGAGGCTGAACTGAGCCTACTTGTCAACTGGGGGCCTGATCCGGCTGACACATCAACCCATACACTGACACATCGGTCCAAAACTCATCCAGATGAGCCAAAAAGTGTTGACGAGAGAGGGAGGGAAAAATTCCCCATAAAGGATGCTCAAGATCAACTCTGGATCTGATTTGATCACCTCCTTCAGTCAAGGATTTGTCATATCTAGTCAATCTGCTTCAGATCTGACTGATTTCAATCAAATCCGCTAAGAATCCACTGATTTATTGATTTTGGATTTTCTCCATTATTCATCAATTTATTAATTAAAATAATCAATAATTGATTTTTGGGGCTTTCTGACCTGAGTGATGGAAAATCACTCAAAACTAGGAAATAGCGGGTCCATGGGTTTACATGGTGCTCTTAGCTTGAAAATGAGCACCTACATGATTGCAACTGATTACTTGGCCCACTTCTATTACAAAATCAATTTTTCCAATTAAACTATTAAAAAATAGCCTAAGTTTTGGAAAAATTAAAATTTAATAAAAAACACTGAAAAAACTAAAAAATTGAAAAATTGAAAACACCTAGGGGGACTTAGACATGTTCATATGACTCAAAATGATGTCTAGCATGTTTATACATTGACACATAGACTCTAATAACCTCAATAGGCCTAAATTCCAAGCTGGCCGCCCCATCTTTGGAGGTATGGATTGAAAAACTCAAAAATTATTAGTCGTTTGTTCAACAACCAATAATAACCAAGGGAAAAAAACACCATGGGCTGATCGGATTGACAAATGAATTCTAAGAGACCGAGTCTTTTACAGACACTATCATGCTAGAACATTTATTACAATTCCCCCATGGGGTATGAATATGTGATATGATACAACAAAGCTTCTCGGAAGCAAGACTGAAGGTTCTCTGAAGTCCAAACAAGTTATCCCTGTCCGGTTCACCAGGCTCACTTGATAGAAAACCACTAAGTACAACTTAGGTGGTAACATTCTGGCTCCAACTATGGGACGTGTGCTCGATCTGTTCTTTTGAGGCAAGGAGAGGATATGAGAACATCAGAATCTCTGGTTTCGTAGACCCTGTAAAAACATCTCAACTTGACAAGAAAAACCTCAGTAGCACAAGTTTTATAAAAAAGAAAATGAACCATTAAGCTGATTTATTTAAACAAAATAAATGTAACTAACTAAAAGAAGAAAAGTTTTATTATAGCTAAGTAGAAATGTAGAAAGTAAATGCTCTCTTTCAAGGAGATTATTTTCCTACTCTAAGCATGATATAAAAAGGGTTAAGTGTAATCAGAAATCCAATGTAACCACCTATCAATTTTATTAACATAATTTTTTTTTTATTGTCTTTGGTTACGAGCCAGAGTAAGGATACTTTATTCAAAAAATGCAAACCTGCGTGATGATCTATAAGGGACGGGATGGATGGGAAATCATAGGCATGAATAACGTCGTCAAACTTCCTCCCAAACTAGTAAGTGCCTGCGCAGGCTGCTTCTATCCATGACTGGATAGGGTTGATGTACAAATATGAATGATGAGGTAGATTGACTATACCATCATACTGATCATCAAGGCTTACCAGATGATAATTCACTGTATAAGCCCCAAGAGGCTCCAAGTCATGAGGAAACTCTATATGTGAAGATGATAGTTGTGACTGATATTCTAATAACTGCATCACATCTGTCTTTTCACAACACTGCTTCTCCATGTCTTCATTATTTATACCTTTGTGCAGCTCTGCATGATATGAATCTGAATGATCATATGGATAAAATCCACGCTCCTTTTTCATATCAAAGTTTCCCAAGGCCACATGGTCCATTCTCTCTCCTTTAGATATGCCATAGACAGAAAAATCGACAAAACCATCAAAATTTTTTGGTTCATTATTTTCCACTTTATTCATGTCACAGACTAGTTTCTCCATGAATGTCCAGGACTCCTCATCAACATATTTGTCAGGGATAAGGGAGTCTTCATCACTTGTATCATGCTCCAAGCTATTCTTGTCCTCATTTTCATACTCATCTTCTTCAGAGAGAAGGTCACAAGGTAGTGAACCTTCAGGACTATCATCATTATATGGAGAACACATAGGACTTCCATCATGTATATTACAGTTTTCATCATAAGTTTCACTATAAGATTCTGCAATGGTTTCATTCTCAGGATTGTACTGTTTGGATGGTAACAAAGTGTAGGCCTGGCCTACTATGTATATATGATCAGGCTCACTTGAATTTGTTTCCTGATTACTGACCTCGGGAAGTCCATGTTCCATGACTTGATTTGCAACATAACAAATGCTCTCTTGGTGGAATTGTTCACAAGGTCTACACCATGGAATGTTGGATTTTCCTGAAGACTGCATATTCTTTTCTATTTTCTCGGCCAATTCTTGAGCAGTTTTTAGATCGGTTGGCTCTTTGTCCCTTAACTGGTACCTCAAATCACCAGTGAAAGCTTTGATGTAATATATGAGGATGGAGGCATCCCTTGGCTTGATTTCTCTACGGAGGTCCGAAACCACACGCCTGAACTTAGTATTAAATTCATCAATGGTTTCACTCTCCATCCTATTTATGTTATGGAGGGCAGGAAGCATATGTCTTTGTTCTTTATTTTCCCCCCACTTCTTCTTAAAACCCTCTAGGAATTCACTAAGAGTTTTATATGAACCATCATCTAGGTTGAAGTACCATTCTTCCGCGTCATATTCCAAGGATAAAGCAAAGAGCGTCATTTTGACATCATCATGGTCATGGGCAGCATCATTGCAATAACTAGCCAGGTACTTTTAAAACTTTTGGAGGTGAGACTTGGAAGTGATGGCATTATTAAGCTGAAACATGGAGAGCTCCTTGATAGCATCATTCGAAATGTAATGAGGACTACCTGCTATCTGAGAAAAGTCAAGGCGTTTGTAAAATTCCATCATTTCTTGATATTAGTGAACATGACTCTCTACAAATATGTGATGGATATCTGAGAGGGATTGGTCTCCTAAATCTTCAAGGTTTCTATGAGAGGTCTGCCTATTCAATCTTTCCTTAATAAACCTTTCGGGATCAGGGAGAGGATTGAATAATTGTTGGCGGTTTCTTCGGGTAGAAATTCTTGAAGGGATGTTAGACAGTAGAGTTGCTAGATGGATTGAGTTTTAATTTTTATGTTTTTTAAAGACTTGATCAATCAAAAGTTTTTATCTTTTTAGTTGTTTAGAAAAAAGTTAAGCTAAGTCATACTCGGGAATAAAAATATTTATCCCCAGCAACGACACCAAAATTTGTTTCCGCCTTTTCACACACCTGGATCACGTGGCAAAAATCTTCATGCCACTCGGTGTGTCCTTGGGGGCAAGTCTCGAGTTAAGGCTGTCACCTTGTTCTTGACTCCTCCGTTTAGGCTCAACTCATAATGAATCCAAGGGGGGTAGACCCTATTAAGTTACTAAGGATGATTTATTAGTGTGGTGATGTTAAACTGAATCAGTTATTTAGGAGTTTGAAGATTTTAGCTATAAACAATTAAAGATGACAAGATATGAAGATAAACACACAAAAGCACAAAGTTGATACACAATATATATATATATAAAGAAAAATGACCAGTTCCTTAGAATGGAGTCAAATCAAAATGATCAATGTGCTTGCATGTGCTCGGAGTGAATGTTTTTGCAATTGCATCTTGGTATGTTTTAAGTTAAAATTTGAAGTATGAATTGATTAAATTAGGCTAAGGGGGGACTCCAGATATACCGGAGAGTTTTTGGAGTATGTCCAAAACAAAACCTTTACGGCTACCCAGAAGGAATATGTGGGCTGAAATGGAGTCTTTGGGGCTATTGTTCGTAACGCACCCATTAGGGTGTGACAGAGATCGGCACCCCGAGGCCACTTTTCAGTAACTTCCTCCTTCCTTTGGGTATTTTTCCACCGTAGAGGTTCGATCGAGGTGTTGGATTTTCACCTGATGGTTTGTCAATTGGGGATAGTGAGTCCTAATTATGCTAGTCACCCAAGTGCTTTTGATACAGCTTGACTGATCGGACGAACCGCAACCAAGTGCAGAGCATACACACTGGAGTCTTGTCGATTTTAGTAAGTTTTAAACTGGATGTTCTTGTTTAAAAGAAAAAGCCTCCAAGAACCTCTTTCGATCCAAATGGATCTCAATTGGGGAATCGAGGAGGGGTTAATTTTAAAGTTGCAGATAAACAAATGATAGAAAAAATCAAACAGATACACAGTTCGATTTTCTTAATTAATCCTACCATGAATCTCTTTCCCTTGTGGGTCACTCAGGAAATCGTGGGGTAACTATTATGATTACTTTGAAATGTAAGATATGGAGTATGGAATTAAGAACAAGATCAAGTATACTACCCTGCAAATCATATCAATTCTAGTGAAAAAAAAGCAGAAAATGACGAAAATGGCACCGACGGGAATCCCCCCAGGGAGGATGGGGAATGGGCTTGAAAGAGCCTATTCAAAGAATGATTATATTACAGCAGTTAAAATATCAAAGGAATGATAAATAAAAACTTTCTTGGTCCTTACACAAGCTGAAACCAAGATCTTACAGTTATACAAAAATTTTACAAATTTTGTGACAAAAGAGAGACCCCTGGGGGGATTTGAGCGCTCCAAAAGTCACTTTGGACAGAAGCTTCCTTTATTCTCTTTCAGACCTGCTAAAGGAAAGAAAGCGTGTTATAATAACAAATTCCCAAAATCACTTTAAGAGTACCTTTGGGTCAGCCTACTTTATCTCAAAAAATAATGAAATTAAACTAGCTAAACCAACGAAAAAGGAACCAAGGAAAGCAAGATTTCCTTGGGATATTGGATTGCTGTTTGTGCAGCCAATTAAAATGCACTGATATTGTAGAATATTGAATTTTATTGTTCAGCAAATGAAACTACCTTAACAGCAAGCTATGAATTTTCACTAAATTGCTTGCGAAAATAAGGTACTTTTAGCTAGATCTCTTGAAATTGAACTTTATGTGCAAAATGAAACTGCGATATAGAAAATGGAAGGGATCTTGCTAATTAGATCTATGTGTTTTTTTCTTGATGAGATAGATCAGATTAATAAGAAGCCTTTAAAGTAACCGGTTTGAGGAAAGTTTAATAATTTTTAAAGGAGAGAAAGGGGAAGAAAGGTGCTTCTTGTTGAAGCAGGTCTGCAGAGGGAACTTGGTAGAGAAGCACCGAGGGGCACAATATTAGCAATATATTCTGGAAACCAATGGAATCAAACCTAAACCATAGATCTTCCACCCACGGCAAACCTGTAATCTACAACACAACTCCTGCAGACAGAACTATCAGATCTGAAGATACATATGAGAAAGGGATGATACAGTATGCAAATAACCTTATTTAACATACAGGTATTAACGCATTCAAGCATATGCAGCAAATAGAAAGTAAGTAATCTTACTTACATTGATCTATACTTATGATTTCAGAAACCATACAGGCAGACAATAATTAAGTGCAAAAAATTGGAAAAATAGCAGTTTCACCTCGAATGCAGCAAGACAATGACAATCCACACATGAAAGGTACTCCACAATTGAGCCTCCAAAGCTTCTCTTTATTTCAACAAATGAAAATCAGTACAAAGTTACAATGGCAATCCCTTTAGTCCAGCTCTAACTAGCATGGAAGAGGGAGCCTCCAGCAGGATATATGCAATTTGCAGGCCATCTAGCCCAGTGGCAGCGCAATTCCTCATGGAATCAAGTGAAATCAACTGATGGAGAGTTCATCAATGCAGAACTGAGGCTGAACTGAGCCTACTTGTCAACCAATGGCTTGATCTAGTTGACACATCAACCCATAGACTGACACATCGGCCCAAAACTCATCCAGATGAGCCAAAACGTGTTGAGGAGAGAGGGAGGGCAAAATTCCCCATAAAGGATGCTCAAGACCAACTCTGGATCTGATTTGATCACCTCCTTCAGTCAAGGATTTGTCAGATCCAGTCAATATGTTTCATATCTGACTGATTTCAATCAAATCAGCTGAGAATCCACTGATTTGTTGATTTTGGATTTGCTCCATTATTCATCAATTTATTAATTAAAATAATCAATAATTGATTTTTGGGGCTTTCTGACTTGAGTGATGGAAAATCACTCAAAAATAGGAAATAGTGGGTCCATGGGTTTACATGGTGCTCTTAGCTTGAAAATGAGCACCTACATGACTGAAACTAATTACTTGGCCCACTTTTATTACAAAATCAATTTTTCCAATTAAACTATTAAAAAATAGCCTAAGTTTTGGAAAAATTAAAATTTAATAAAAAACACTGAAAAAACTAAAAAATTGAAAAATTGAAAAACACCTAGGGGGACTTAGACATGTTCATATGACTCAAAAATGATGTCTAGCATGTTTATACATTGACACATAGACTCTAATAACCTCAATAGGCATAAATTCCAAGCCAACTACCCCAACTTTGGAGGTATGGAGTGAAAAACTCAGAAATTATCAGTCGTTTGTTCAACAACCAATAATAACCAAGGGAAAAAACACTCTGAGCCGATCGGATTGACAAATGAAGTCTAAGAGACCTAGTCTTTTACAGAAACTATCATGCTATAACATTTATTACAATTCCCCCATGGGGTATGAACATGTGATATGATACAATAAAGTTTCTCGGAAGCAAGACTGAAGGTTCTCTGAAGTCTGAAGAAATTATCCATGTCCGGTTCACCAGGCTCACTTGATAGAAAACCACTAAGTACAACTTAGGTGGTAACACTAAGTTCAGGTCCGGCCAAAGCACGGCTAAGATAATAAATGACATGCTCTACAAGCTTATCGTCCTCGTGGACTAGTACTACCCCAATGGTCGACTCTGACGCGGCCAGATATAATATAAAATCCCTAGAATAATCTGGTGGATGTAATAAGGGTGCCGACGACAAATGTTTTTTCAATGCCTCGAACACAAGTTGTTTGGTTTCATCCCATACAAATGGGGTGTCCTATTTGAGCAGGCGCATGAAACCTTTAGTGATCTTGGCAGAGTTAACAATAAAACGTCGAAGAAAATTAGACTTTCCTTGTAGGCTTTATAGTGTCCTGAGAGAAGGAGGAGGAGGAAAATTTACAATGGCCTTAACTTTCAATGGATCCACCTGGATGCCTCTACTAGAGACAATGAACCTGAGTAATATTTCTGACTCAACACAGAATACACACTTGTGGGGATTCAAGCGAATTTTATAATATCTGCATCTTTCAAATATCAACCGTAAATGATCTGGACATTGGATCTTCTTACGAGAATGTGCAGGAATATCATCAAGGTATGGTTCGACAATGGCTTTAATATCATGGAAGGCAAAGCTCATTTCCCATTGAAACGTTGCCCCAGCATGTTTCAATCCAAAGGGAATTTTCTTGTACGCGAAGGTACCCCAAGGACAAATGAAAGCAGTTCTATGTTGGTCTTTTGGTTTTATTTGAATTTGATTGTATCCAGAGAAACCATCCATTAATGAAAAAACCTCACTTCCCGCACATGCATCTATGATCTGGTCTATAAATGGTGTGGGATAGTTGTCCTTAGAACAGGCTTTATTGAGATCTCTAAATTTTGTACAAACGTGGATAGTCCCTTGCTTCTTATCAATAGGAATGGGGTTGGATACCCATTCAGTCAAAGCTATGGGAAAGATAAAACCAGCCTTCAACAAATTTTCAACTTCAACTTTCACAGCCACCGCTTTGTGTGGGTTAACAGATCTTAACTTTTGTCGAACCGGCTTGGCATTAGGATATGTTCGGATTTCATGTTCAACAATCGATGGATCTATGCTTGGCATCTCCTCATATGACAAGGAAAAGACATCGCGAAATTCCTTAAAAAGGGCAATATAGATGGCAATCTCTTCAGGAGAGCAGTTTGCACCTATGTATATGTTTTCTACGACATCAGGGTTTACAGAGATGTTAATAGGTATAGTGGCAAAAATATTTGCCATATTCCCCTCGGCAAACATTCCTTCCCTAGGCAAGGGATTGATAGGCATATCAACATCTTCTGATAGTATCAAGTGAAAATCTTGGTTTTCTATACTGCTTAGTTCTGGAAGAAAATAGGATCGATGATGAATATCCTCACAAATCCTATCACGTCCACTCATGGCTTCCATAATAGCTTCATCGAAAGGTAAAATCATGTCTAAACAATCTATAAAATGCAAAGAGTTTTCCGCCGATGCGAGCAAATAAAATTCTTCCAGATATTTCAAGACTGTTAGAGGATCTGGAATGGGATCAATAGTGGCATAAGTGATAGCTTGATAGGAGACCTCCACTACTGATAATGGCACTTCCGGTTCATGGGGGTTTGGGAGAACCCAAGGATCGGTCCTATTGACAACCGTAGCTATGGACTTCCCCACACTAGTAGAACCAATATACTTAACTGGGGCTGGAAGATCAAATGTGCCCATCAGTGATGTGTACATTCCAGCCCCCAATCTCTGTGTAATAGGTTTGACCTGATCAACCAATGGCACAATGGACTCATTAGACTCTAAATGACCTTTTCGGGTAAAATCAAGTTGATCAATAGTAACCAACTTGCTGTCATGTGGAAAAACCACTACACGAAAGACGATCGATGCAATAGAAGACAATCTTATAAGTCCAGTTCCTTCCCAGAAGCAAATTGTAGTCCAAAGTAGCATCAATCACTTCCACTTCAATAGACACTTCTTTGCCTTCCAACTTAATTTCAAAAGCCGGCAGGATACCATGCAGACAGAAGGATCTTCCATCAAAAGCAGTAAGCAAAGTGTTTTATGGGACCAGCTCTGGGGATCCAAGAGCTTTCCATCAGGTCAAGGACATAACACATCTAGAATCACCCTCATCAACATCTTCCCTTCCAATGGTCTTACCACCATGGATGACATCTATTGATAAGGCTACATGGTAAGGCACGTGAATTTTAACATCAGACAAATGAAATTTCGCCATGAGACTCGAAGAGTCCATGCTGCCTAAAGCTGCTAAGAGAGCATCCCGTTGGATAGGAAAACTCTGTAACACCTCTAAAGCTAACATTGCACATGGGGTTTGAGCTAAATATTCAACCATGGAGTAGTTTGAAGCAGCCCTAGGATTAGGGTTATGCAAGGTCTTTTTGAAGACAACTTTCGATACCTTCGGCATATTTTCAGCAAGTTTCTCTATTGTGAGAGGGTTAGAAGTTTCACCTATAGATTTACCCTTCTCAAGAGTCTCTTTCTCATAACTTTTGTTCCTTGTCTGCAAAAAAGTCAAAGATCGAACCATGTTGATATAGTTTGGGTCAGGGGCAATTTGAGTGCCCCCTGCTACGTTAGAAGCTGAAGCAGAGTTTTGTCCTTGGGGAAAGGGATCTTTCAGGATAGCCGGTTGTTGAGATTTAAGCATCTTCTGGGCTTGATCCATAAGGGGACAAAGGTGAGTAAGGTGGTCCTCGTGGCACAACTTACATGGGAACTTGACTTTCTTCTTTTCTTTCTTGCCCCCATCAGCATTGTTTGCGGGCTTTTGCTTGTTTTGATTTCCCTCTCCATTTTTTCCTTTATTTTTCTTCCCGCTGGGCTGCTGATTGCCCTTCTGAGAGGTTTGTGAAAAAAGATTTGCACTCTGGGGGGAGGGGGCAGCCTTTGCTTCCTCCATCATATACTTCTTGATGGACAACTGATGAAGTTTCTTAGCCAAAGATTCTACGGTGGGAGAGTTAAAGGACCCAACCACACCATCGGCATGGGGTCTAGGCTTAGGATTCTTTGCATTGTGCGTAGGACTCGGTGCCTCGGGGATGATCTCATACAAGATCCCATATTGTGAATAAATCAAATCCAGTTACAGGGCCCTGAGAATGGCTTCTTCTTCATTCGTCGCTCCTGAGGTGGATACATCCTTAGATATGTAGGGCAATAGGGATTTAAGGAACCACTCTAAAAGGAACTCAGGAGGAATAGTGGCTTTTAAAGGATTTTTCACCTACTCCACTCTTGGATGTGATCTGAGATGTGGGTAGCCTTGTTCTACCTAAAGTTAGACAACAAGTTCCTTCTAAAATCATATCGGACCGGAAGCTGAAAGTGGATAAGAAATGCACTAGCCAAGTCCTAGAAACTACTGAAAGTAGCAGAAGGCAATTCAATATACCATTTTTCTGCGGTACCTATTAAGGTTCTCTGGAACATCCTCAACCTAGCTGAATCTTCATTTAGTGAATTTGAAGAACACCATAAATGGAATGTGGTGGCATGAGCCCCAGGATCTTCACCAACTTTGCCTTCAAACTTAGGGATGTCTGATGGCAATTTGGTGGGAACAGGTGGCCACAAGGGGTCATGCCTCACTGGGTCATTCATCAATTTTGACAAATATGGCAAGTTTAAGGTTGCCAAAAATGAAAGTTTGGGTCGAACCGGGGTAATAAATGTGCCAGCTTAGGGATTAGAGGGACCTGCCCCCGAATGCCCATGGGTAAAAGTGGGTTTCCCCCTACCACCGGTTGCAAAGTGGGTAGATTAATCTAAAAAGGATTCCATCCACAAGCTACAGGATTGTGTGCAGGAGGTGCAGTGTAAGAAGTTCGGGTTGTCCCCATAGATACAGGGGTCTAAAAGATAGGAGCCTTTTTCGTTGTACAACGAAAAGGGAGAGCTCGTAAATGGGACCAAAATTGGAGTTTGGAAATTTTTCCCGTAAGACGTATTGTTCCCAAAGTGCACTCCTACATAGGAAGGTGATGGGCCTACGTATGGAGAGGATGGGGGAATGTGCCCTCCATTCCAAGGAAATCCTTGGACAAACACTGAGGATCCTACCGGACCGCTCTGGGTAGTATATGGAAAGGAAGAAGGAATAGTAGGTATACTAGGAATCCCAGTAACCATATCACCAGAAGTACCTGCTAGGTTTGAGTGAACCGGTGTTTGAACCACCCGGCTCGCTAGAGTCAAAGGTGTAGAAGTTATACTAGATCTAGGGGCACTTATCGGGGGAGGTAGTACCCCTTCAACCGGAATGGCTGAGGTGAACACAAAAGGACTTTATTCTGTAGAAGACATGATCCTACCCACAGGGACACCTAACACAAGTGAATCAAAAGGTCTAACCTGAACGATCACAGGATCGTTTAAATCAATCAAGGGGGTGTTAAAATTCCTTGCAAACTCGTCAATCTGCAATTCTTCTATCTCAACTGTATCAAGATCAAAATGGTTAGCTATAAGTTCTGGTTCACCTAGAACTTCACTTATCCCTACCAGTTCAAATGAACCATCCGTGTCCAATCTCTTCCTTTGGGGTGGAGGTGGAGGCTCCAATGTGACGAGAGGAGGAAGGTTTCTCAACCTCCTTGACCTTCTAAAAGGTTGGTCCTCCATGATTGAAAAATTGACAAGTCACACTCTAAGGCCAACTAAACATAGGCAAAACCACAGAGCATACACTATAAAAATCCTAAAGCCTCAAACAATAAAACAAGGGTGAAAGATGTACTTTCCCGAAGAAAGATGATGAACAATTACTTGGCGTCCTTGAAGTGGTTCATAGGCACAAGTGGAGGAATCACCCAACTTCCCTCCTACACTTACAACAAGGGTTACCTTCCAATCCCATTCAAGGTGAACCAGAAATAGCCTTTCGGTTTACCTAGGTATGAACCCTAAATGTCAAGAGACTAAAGGCTACCTTAGCTATACCAATAGTCTGGGGGGACAGTCGCAAGCCTGACTTGTATGCATGGGTAGGGTAGCTGAGCCTAAAAATCTATCTAGGATAGAATCCCCAGATGCGTAAAAGTCCTAATTTATGTTTTGACAAGGAATTAGAGGGTTATCTCCTCAGTCCATGCCTCCACGCAGCCTCGTGCTTGACTCCCATTTGAGAGGAGCTTCCCAGATACAATCGATAAAGTTAAGGATTTACCTAAAGAAAGGTCCACTACATCTGAATTTTAAAACTTATGGGAAGTTTACACTTCCTATCCCACAAGTATAGCATAAGCTAGTAGGTGAAAGGCCCCTAAAAACAAAAATTGCTAGTAAATTTTAATTATACGTTCATTTTAAAGGGTTGTTTCTTACTCAAAAGGAAATGGAGTGATGTACTTATGGTGTTTTTGATTCGATAAGAAATAAATAAAAGTAAAGGTGTATTTTTCAAAGCAAATTACCACTATTAAAGCAAAGTTCTTTTTCTTTTTTGTAAATATATATTGATGAACAAATGCAAACGATAAAAGAAACTAAGCCTATGTTTGTTGTAGTTTTTGAGATTATATTTTTAAAACTGAAATGAAAACTACTTATGCAAAAGCAAATGCAAAAGCTTCACAATGTTTTTCTTTTCACTTTTAAACTTGCTCAAACTCTACCATGCACCTAAAATGCACTAATCTTGAGTAAACTTGGATCTAATCAACTGTATAAAACCAACAAACTGAAGTAAAACAGGCTAAAAGAACCAAGAAACGACCAACAAAGGGAGACTAGGAACCCTAGCATGGGTATACACAATGACAAAATATCACTGTAAACTCATAAAGGAAAGTGACAAACCAACCATCATTAAAAGATAGACTGGAAAAACATTGCGCAAGACCTTGATCACTGATCTGGATAGAGACACTTCAACCTATAACCCAACAGGCCAAGCTACTTCAGCATGCAAACAGAAGACAATCCAAGCAAAAGAAACCCAAGGGCTTTACGAAAAATCACAAAGTGTGGTCACCAAAGGTCTTCAGACAAACAACACAGTATTCATAAATAAAACCAACTAACAAAGAGGAATTATACAAAGAGAGGGACAAGCAAACCCAATCCTAAAAAATCCCTATTTCTAGGCTTGTACGCGACTGTCCAAGAGAGAAACCCATGTATGCAGGCCTCTGTACGCGACTGTGTAGAAGAGAAACCCACGTACAGGTACAAAATTTTTCCCTAAAACTAAGAAAAATCCACAAGACTTTCAAACACTGTGATATGTATGAACCAGGATAAAAAACCACACACCAACTTCAAAGAAAAGACTAGTCAGGGGTGACAGAAACAACCTATAGCAGTCTGGGCTCCCCAGCGGAGTCACCAGTTCTGTTGTACAGGAATAAACACCTTATAACCGAAGGTCTGGGGTTACCAACATACTCATGAAACTTGCAGGAAATTGACTCTAGAGTGCAGTAAAGGAAATAGGAGGATAGGAAAGACTCACCTGATACACGGCGGTTGATCCTAGCTTGTCCTCTTCCACTCTGCTTCTCCTCCAAAGTCTTTAGGGATGCTTCTCCTTCACCTGTCAAGAGTCAATCCTCCAAATACAAGATGATACATATATATAAAAAAGTTAGATAAATCATATACAGAATGCTGAATCATAAGTATTTATCACACCACAATATATGAGACATTCAAGACACATACGGAAGAAGGATTCTCTTTATTAACAATAATGAAAGAGTTCAAATTACAACCCAACACCTGAGACAAGGACTCCTCTGCAACCAAAGGATTCTGAGTTCCACTGCTCCAAAGACTTCCGTATAAACTCCACCAGCATAAATTTTCTCTCCAAGTGTATGTGATTAACACCCTCCCCAAGGCCTGTATTTATACTTGGTGAAATAAGGCAATTTCGAAGGTTGAGGAGGTTGAGACAGTTAAGGTGATTAAGGTTAAGTGCTTAACTAATCTCAAGTAATCACACATTTTTTATTTTTAATGTCAAAGGAAGCTGTACGCAGGTATCAGTACTGGAAACTCACGTATGACACGTGAGTTGCTCTAAGGGTAACCCACATACAAATCTGTACGCGACATGCAACAACCAATACTCGTGTACAAGACACAAGTTGCATATATAAAGAGTCGCATACATGACTTGAAATATCTAAAGGGTAAAAATAACCAACTGGATGGATGATATATGTAGTTCATAATAAGCCCATCTATAGTGTTTTGGGAAACCCTCACTCCATAAGTGTCCTTTTTTGTGCCAACATGAGGGATATCGGCACTCGGATGGAGAGGTGCCATTCAGGTGGGTAACAGGAAGATACTACAAAATTCCCTTTAGTTCTTGATGTTGCATTCTAGACATCATTCCTCTTGAAATGGTACTCTCCTTCCCTCTCTTCTTGACTTCTTGTTCATAGTTGGAAGAATCTTCATTAATGACGTCGCTCAACCGTGTTACATAATTGCACTGTGTCTAAGATATCTTCTTTGAAAGTATCATCATATTATTCTTCATCTTGGATTTTTTCTTGAACTATCGTCACTTGTTCTTCGGAACAAGTCTCATCCTTCTTTTCTTGTAGGTGATTGTATGTGATCTTTCCAGCAAGTCAAATGCACCAATTGTATGATTAGAAACATTTCAGAATGCATATTCATAATGGTAAATTCTTATGCATAAAGATATAATCATGCAACTATTTTAGCCAATACAACATTCATCCATATCTCACGGAAAGTTTCTAGATTCCTTCCATCTCTACCAAGACAACAATGAGTTTGTGCACTAATCCAATATGTTAGCAAAGAGGTTTCATTCTAGATAAGTAGCAATGGAGAGTTGCATAGCACCATAAGCTACTTACCCACCACATGCATATTAGTAGTATACTATCATTAATGCAAAAATTCTATCATGCATAACACATCAACTGAATATAAACAAACACATAACAAAAAAATATCATGAAATGACAATTGAATACTTATATTTATTTGTTTCGTGGGTATATTCCTTATTTCATCTTCATCACAACATCATTTATTATCCAAATGATAATATGGATAAGAGTTTATTCAAGAGTAGATTCCTTCATATTCCTCATCGCTTGAGGGATCTTCTTTGGATGGTGAGAGCTTGATCTTCAGTTTCTCCCATCTTCTTTTCTCTTATTATGAGTCAAGATTCTTCTTGTGTGTGCTCTTCCTAGAGTCTGGTGAAAGTAATCACTTCCTTCTGGAACACATTCCTTGAATCAATGGATCCCATGATCATAGGAGGCCATTCAAGGTGGTTATCACAACTTCTCCATTCTCCACTTCTTCTTCTATCGCTTCAAGTTGTTCTTTGATTTGAGAGACCCTTTTAAAGAATGACTGTATGTTAAATAAAACCTATAAGAAACAATGGTTAGAAGTCAAAGCAATCTAAATAGATAAGAAGCAAACCAAAAAACACAAATATACCTTCTCTCAGTGGGTAATGGACCACCATTCCCTAGCTCCTACAAGCCTCTCTCTCTTGGTTGGCGGAGCAATGGATCAAATGGGAATGGATGAGGAGGAGAGGGAATGTGGGTGGTTTGAGAGGCAAAGGTCTCAAAGCATCCATGGGTAGTCTCAAAGCATCCATGGGTAGCATAACAATAAGCAAGGGAGAAGTGTTTTGAGAGTGACCCCCCACCCTCCTTTTATATCTTTTCCAAGGGGTTTTAGGGTTTTAAGCCCTTGGTTAGGGATTTAGCCCTTTTTTTTGGCCTTTATCCCCTTCCACCCTAAATTTAGCCCCTTTTAGGGTTTTAGCCCCTTTTTGAGGGCTTTAGCTCCTAGGGGGCTATTTTGGGCTCTTTTTTGGGGTTTTTATCCCTTTTTCTTCATCCTTAGGATATTTTGGAGTTGTGGGGGTCCAATGGAGGGTCTTATGGAGTGATATGAGGGTTGTGAGATGGTGTCCTTGGGTGGTGCAGGCCATTGAGAGCTATGTGGGGGATTTTTGGGTTAACACTAATCGTCACAGGAAGTTCTACAAAGCTAGTCCTTTTTCATGCTAGACATGGCACCAACACAGAGCCAGTCCTTTTTCATACTGGATGTGTCATCACAAATCTAGTCCTTTTCCATCTCTACCAAGACAGCAATGAGATTGTGCACTAATCCAATATGTCAGCAAAGAGGTTTCATTCTAAATAAATAGCAATGGAGAGTTGTATAGCACCATGAGCTACTTACCCACCACATGCATATTAGTAGTATACTGTCATTAATGCAAACATTATATCATGCATAACACATCAACTGAATTTAAACAAGCACATAACAAAACAATATCATGAAATGACAATTGAATACTTATCTTTTTTTTTATTGGGTAGATTCCTTCTTACATCTTCATCACATCATCATTTCTTATCCAAATGATAATATGGATAAGAGGTTCTTCAAGAGTTGAGTCCTTTGTATTCCTCATCACTTGAGGGATCTTCTTTGGATGGTGAGAGCTTGATCTTCAATTTTTGCCATCTTCTTTTCTCTTATTATGAGTCGAGCTTCTTCTTGTGGGTGCTCTTCCCAGAGTCTGGTGAAATTAATCACTTCCTTCTAGCACACATTCCTTGAATGAATGAATCCCATGATCATAGGATGCCATTCAAGGTGGTTATCACAACTTCTAAATTCTCCACTCCTTCTTTTATCGCTTCAAGTTATTCTTTGATTTGAGAGACCCTTTTAAAGTATGACTGTATGGTCTCTCCATTCTGGATCTTCACATTCTTTAACTATTTTCTCAAAGTCATATTCTGATTTATGTTCTTTCCTTCAAATAGATTAGTCAAGGAATCAAACATCTCTTTTCATGTATTTATGGAATACACTTGTGGTATAAGGTGATTCGTGATTGAATCAAGAATGATCTTCTTCACCTTGACCAAGTTCTTCTTGTGTAAGGATTTTAGCCTCATCTCCCTCTCGAACTAGAAACTATCTAGTTATGTAGGTGTCCAATTCATTTCCTTCAAGAACTACTGAGATATTATAATTCCATGCTTGAAAGTTGTCATCCTAAGCAATATTGTCATCAAGATGGGGTGATCAGCCATCCTGAAATAAGAACCTCAACTGTAAATATCAAAAGATTAGATCTTATCGATTTGAGGTTTCCATCCTCATTCTGGAGCTCGATGATCTAGGGTTTGCCAAAGAAACCCTAATTTTCAAAACTTGGAATCTTTCAGATATGATTGGATAGAAATATAGACCTATTCAGGGAAATCTGTTCAATGTACTCCTTTTCCAAAAATAGTGGAGGGAAGCTCCTCGAACAGGAATCCCTAGTTTTCCAATTTCTTCAGCAGAAATTCTTGATACTGTTTCTGCGGTATCTCTGAAATTAATGCTCCTATGTGTATGAAATTTTGTACTGAGGTAACCTCTTCTGTCCTATTTCCAACACCATAGTTTTGACCAGAATTGGTTTCACAAATTGGGACTTATGAGAGCTTTTCCAATGTGACTTGTTTCAAGATTGTTCAGTTGTATGGACTTCCACGTGTCCCTGTTTCACTTGGGGGGTCTGAAAATTTTACCACATAAATTACAATTCGTGCCATATCTATAACATCTTGTGGAATCTCATTTGGATATTTTTATCTTGAGATATTACAATTCCCCCTAGGTGTCATGTTTAGGGATGAATCCTAGAACAGGCTAGAACTGTGAATTAGAGGAATCATATCTCCCAGAATATAGCGAATAGGAGGTTGAAACATTTACACAGTGCACATCAGGAATTTATCTTCAGACTATGAATGTTTCAACTCCTGAGCCTTCTCCAATGTTGATATATAACGAATATACCAAAACTACATGTTTTAGTATTTTAGGGTTTTTCACTCTCGAGGTCAAATTAGGGTTTGAATTTCTTGGAGTTTTACCCAACCAAAAATATCAGCATTGGTCTATAAATTTCTATTTACAGGAGGAGAGAAATCCTATTATGGGCTCACTCAAAAATTCCTCTTCTATAAAAAGCCCTAATTTCCTGCAGCGAAAACTGAAAATGCTCGCAATCAAATTGTGCTTCGATCGAAAGATGTGCCCTTAAATGGACATTCATCCTAGCCTCCTTTTGCTGATGGATTATTGAAAAATACCCAAAAGGTAATAATCCCTAGATTCTATAGCTTCACAATGCCTTCTTCTTAGGTTAGCTCTGATACCATGTTAGATTTGTATCATTTAAGCAATATGATCTAGGATCTTATTTGAGAGAATAACATCCAAAACAAAAATCACAAGATACAAGAGACACAAATAATTTTCCTCGAGGAAACGATAAAAAAGAAAAACCCACAACTTCCTCAGATATAGAATGAGAACCAATGGCAGCAGTAAAACCCAAAGACAGAAAAGATGATCTCCAATAGTTTTACTCTCTCTCTAACTTGAGATATCTTCTCCTCTCTCACTCATCTTCCTCGGTGATTTAATGTGTGTGATAAATAGAGAGGCTCACTCTCTATTTATATTCTTTCATTCACTTAATGTCCACTCCAACAATTCGGCCTCACTTAACAATTACTTACCAGGGCGGACTTCTCTAGGAGAGTCTAATAACCCTAGTGCCCCACAACTGTGGGGAATTTTACCTCCAATCAATAAGGAGGGTTAGCCTTAACTCAATTGTGGGGACTATTTCCCCTACTCACAATGGAGGGTTAAACTCAATGACTTCACATGACTTGTTTACATTATGATTCTCCCGATAGGAACATCGAGATATGACATGACTCAATTACATTACAGATACTTCCTGATAGGAACATTGGGGTACAATACATAAGAGATACAAGTGAATACATTTTGAAGTTACAAATACATCAACAAGGTATCTCATGATTGTGACCAGTAATATTAGCGAATCACTGTATCAAATTCATAGGTACCTTCAAGGAAGGAAATGTGGATTCAATCACTTGTTTGGAAATGCAATACACATGGTTAAATTTCTGGAAAACACAATTCTACAAGTTCACTCACACTTATTCAAGTTATCTGGAATCGCAATTCAGGATATATATATTTTTTAACTAGCAAATTCAGTTGGAACTGTGGAACAACTATAGGTAAGCTAAAGACGTAAGGAAAAAAATAAAACAGTTTTGAAGGTTCTCATGGGAAATGACTCTTACAGAATAGTCCAAGGAAGAAATTAATCACCGAAAACCCAGATTGGTATTTGTTCTTTTAATTCAAAACACCAATACACAAAACTTCCACCAAATCAAAAGGATTTGGTCCTCTTAACACAAAAAACACAGCTATTTCACAACCGAACAGATCTTGTTCTTTTAACATAAATACACAGTGATCAATTTAGGAAAGGAAATACAACAGAAAGGATATGACCTTTCTAGTCCAAATGTACAACGATATTCAGCAAAAACCGATTCGACTTCTTAAACACAAAATAATATATAGCGTATGCATGATGCAACAATTATTCTTCCCTTCATCCGTTTATCAAAAAAAATGGAGACTGGCATCGTCTACTAGGCTCATGCACACCGGAAAAAACTCCCACTTTGTGTCTTCTTAATCAAAAACGTCTCACTTAAAAGACAAAACCCTTTCGATCCACAAAGGAGAAAAAGGCTCAAAGATTGCTTACACATTTTTTCCATAAGGACAACTGGTGGAAGGATTTACACCAACCTTCTTCCTAAGGGAACAATATCCCATGATTTTCTCTAAGGAGGAATCACATGACTAATGACCCACTACCGTTTTAGATTTGATATCCCCCATGCAATGAAAAAAACTGCTCCAATATAAACCGCACTTCCGAAATGGAAAATCCACAACGCATGAGAATTTTCGATGCTACGTTCAGAAATACTGAGCCCAAATCCGAGGCTAAGGTTAGTTAGTAGATATCGCATTTGAGTTTCTAAAGTTTTCAATATCATATGCGATATATTTCACTTTTGATATACCACACTTTTGATATTGAAAACCAAAAAAAAAAACAGAGGCCACGGGCCTCAATTTCGTATTTGCATAGTGAGCTAGATATCGGGAAGGCAAAATACCACAGTTGCAAAATACTACACTAGCGTTTTGCGTTAAAGAATTTGGAGGTGGCTGTTGAGGTGGCTTGGCTCCAATGGCAAGTACTCATAGCATCCAAAGTTGTATTCAATATTTGTTCGTTTTTGTTAATTTCATAGTTTTTATAATTGTTAAAAACTTGAAATGAATTTAATAAAAAAATTGAATTAAATCAAATTATATATCTTAAAAAAATTTGTAATTCATTTTGTTAATCTTAA
Source organism: Pseudotsuga menziesii (assembly GCA_001517045.1). NCBI lineage: Eukaryota > Viridiplantae > Streptophyta > Pinopsida > Pinales > Pinaceae > Pseudotsuga > Pseudotsuga menziesii. The sequence continues at coordinate 365,627 of LPNX011158072.1, forward strand.
TAGATAACAGGAATGTTCAAGATACTGTGAAAAATGAACTAAACCCAAACACGAACCCAAACACAAACCCAAACCCAAAACTAAACACAAACCCAAACACGAAGGGGGAACAAGACCGCAATTCCTAGATTCTGTATCATTTGGGTGCGTTGAGGTGCCTTAGCTCATCTTTTAGACGGGCGATCATTTGAGACAATCTTTAGCCGAGGCATTGGCCACTATAACAAACACAATTTCCAATTCCAAAGGATCTCTATACAACATTAGCTCGTACAGAGAATCCATGAGGAAATACTCTTCCGATGGTTTGAGTTATAAAGACATCAAAAACCTAAAGATTACAAAATACCAATTGTTTTGTTTATTCTGGGACCCTAGCACCAGATTGGTTCCACCCACTAGTCGAGCAGAAATTTCAATAGACTAGTGCATGGAACCAAATATTAAATCCAATTTGATGGATTGATGGTATATGGTGTTCGATGAATACCCTCATGGGAATAGGGGCATCTCATTTTATTTCCTGAGGAAGTTGTATGCAGAATTCATCCTAGGGAAACATGTGAACTATTTCGATATTTTATACTTCCAAGGTATGGGTCTTGGGGTGCCCCAAGATATGTAAGGGGCTAGGACTGATCCTAACCATGTGCCATGCCCTCCACACACACCAAAACCCCCTCGGCTATGTCCTCCTGCGGGTCCTGTGATTGATGATACATAGGAGGCCTTATTCAAATTGGCAGATACATTGCTTTAGAATGGGGTTGTTGTCCAAGGAAATGTAGGCCAAGGGGTTGGCACTTTCGAGGCTGACCCATCTCAGAGTAAGGATCCATCTATAGATCACATTGGAGACATAGAGCATTCAGACCATCATGTTACTCCACACCCTTGCACAACGTGCGGAGGCATATGCTATGGCCTTGCTTCAAAGTTTCGAGATGATGGATTACATTGATATGTAAGTAAAAATCATTATTTTCATATTATATTTTCTTTTATATCACAATTTTCAATTATTTCACAATTTATTTATATTTAATTATCTAACAAATTATGTTAATAAATATACAGTTGGTGTCCCATGTCGGCCTAGATTCGCATAGTTCAATGATTGTTGTTGAGAAAATTGATGCAACAGTCAATATTGCATATGGGTTTGGTTATTCACCATTAGTTGTAAGAACTATACTTTTTAATTTGTCATCATTATTTACATATTTATAGTAGATGTTGTAACATTCAATACATCCTAATATGTATACAATATGTTTTATGCAGGGTGAGCAGGATGAGTATGTTGAATCCCAGCCTAGTCCCTCTCATGTAGAGGAAGAGTCCTAGACCCAGGTATTATTATAAATATTCTTTTAATTATGCTTTTAATAATTCAACATTCATGCTTTCATTTTTTAGAATTTTTCTAATTTTATCTTTATGTTTTGTTACATAGCATGATATCTTGATGGGTGACCCACCTCTCCCCTGCCCCTAGGTACCCATATGTATCAATTTATTTGAAAAAGTCATTGTTCGTCCATGTTGTATATGTATCATTTTATTTGTATTATCTGACATTGAAATGTCTTTCTTTATGTAGTAATCTATTGAGCCAGTGGTGCTTGAAGAGCACCAAAGCAAGGTTGTTGACGGCCCACTTCTTCGCCCCCCACCAGGTACATGTATGTTTCTCTTTCATTGAAAACATCATTTTCCTTCATGTAGTATATATGTATTTTATTATTTTATTATCTAAAATTGACATATGTTACTTTATGTAGGCTTCTATTGAGGTAGTAGTGCTTGAAGAGACCCAAATTGGTGACCCACCTCTGACGAGCCAGCTTGTACATTTATGTATTTCTTTCTTTTAATTGTCATTTTAATGATTCAACATGTACTTTTTTAATATTTTTAAATTGTCTAATTGTATCTTTATCCTTTTGTACATAGGAACATGATTTTTATGATACTATACAACAAGTGAAATTCTTTTCTAATGCATTTAAAAATCCTTGTATCTCGTTGATAGTCGTTCGACCCACTGGTTACACAGCTCCTCACGTCTCCCAGGTATATTTATATATTGCAACTCTTGATTATATTGTTTTTTGTTCATGCAAGTATCTTTTTCCTTGTTTCCCCCATTTATATGCTGACATTGACATATATATTATGTTATGCAGTTTGATAGTGAGCAAGTGGTTATTGAAGAGCACCCAATCGGGGTCGTTTCTCACCCAATTCCCCCCCCCCATGTACCTATATGTCTCGATTTCTTTGAAAAAGTCATTATCCCTTCATGTTGTATATGTCTCATTTTATTTGTATTATCTGACATTGACATATATTACTTTATGGAGGCATCTATTGATCCAGTGGTGCTTGAAGAGCACCAAAGCGAGGTTGTTGGCGACCCACCTCTCCCCCCCCGCTAGGTACATGTATGTTTCGATTTCTTTGAAAACATCATTTTCCATCCATGTAGTATATATGTCTCTGATTATTTTTATTATATGAAATTGACATATGTTACTTTATGCAGGATTCTAGTGAGGCATGAGAGCTTGAAGAGAACCAAATCGATGACCCACCTCTGATGAGCCAGCAGGTACGTTTTTCATGCACCCATGTAATATAGTTTTACTTGTACATGCAAGTATTTTTTCATGCACCCATTGATTTGTTGACATTGGCATATATATATATATATATATATATATATATTTATGCAGCTCAATAGTGAGAAATTGTTTCTTGAAGAGCACCCAATTGGGTTCGTTTCTAGTGAGGCACCACGACCCACCATTACTTACTCACGTAGAGTAAGTAAAAATGTTATATTGGTTTGGAATTTGAACAAATGTACATAGATTTTTTATAGGTTGGTAAACTAACTTAAAAATTTTGGTTTTTCCTGTAGTCTCCACTAATGTGACCTATCCCTCTTGTTTAGCGATGGGGATCACCAATGAGAAGTCAAAAAATAAAGCTAGTCTTCTCAAAGACATTGGTAGTTGCAGCGAAAGGGGGGATAAGGAGAATAAATATATAAGCAGGGATACATAGATGTAAATTTTTGTTTTTATAAAACAGATGTACATTTTGATCCACTATTTTGTATTAGGCTCATGTGGCATGCCAATTTTTGTAACATTATTTGTATACACATATAATATAAAGCAAGGTTCAAATTTATACATATGTGGTTGACTTGATCTTGGAACATGATATGTGTGGTTCACATGTGTCCTGGTATGAATTTCCAATATTTAAAGGAAGAATTTATGACTCATCCAACTAAGATCAAGTAACAATTAAGCACCAATTAAGTAAGTCATGGGAGATAATCACTAGACACCATAACCATCACCATACCATACAACTACCTAAATTTACATATCATCAACTTTTTAACATTATGGCTATCCTCGACTTTTTAACATCATAACCATACCATACACTACCTAAATTACATACACTAACATCATAACATCGTAGCCATACCACCAACTTTAACATCATGTACATGTGTTTCTACTTCTAAGTCATGCATGCATGTGTAATATACCATATCATACCCTACAATACCCTATGATACTAACATCATACCATACTAACATACCATAGCATACTAATATACCATACCATACCCTATAATAATAACATACCATAACATAAAATGTGTCATAACATACTAACATCATACCATACTAACATACTATACCATACTAACATACTGTACCATACCCTACAATACTTACATCATACCCTACAATACCCTATGATACTAACAGATCATACCATACTAACATACCAGTATACCATACCATACCCGATGATACTAATATGCCATAGCATACTAATATACCATACCATATCATACCCTACAAAACCCTATGATACTAACATCATACCATACTAACATACCATACAATACTAACACACCATGCCATACTAATATACCATACCATACCCTATTCATTTAGCCACCTTACCTTCCATGGAAGTCAATGAAGAAGGATAGTTCATTTAGCCACCTTACCTTCCAAGGAAGTCAATTCGCTCTCATCCACTTGCATGCGTTTAGGAGTTATATTTCATTTTGATGAAAAATTTCTTACTGTTTGAAATGTTGGAGTGACGTTTACATCCACTATAGGATCACAACTTTGATTAGGAGATTGAACCACTGACCATGGTTGTTGTTGTGTCACATTTGCATCCAGAGTAACATAATTATTGAAATCTTCACAATATTTTCCATTTACTAATGGATCAATAATATCATCTTCCCTATAACCAGCTTCCTTTAATGTTGCATTATCTTCCTCAGCCTCTACACCAGGTATCTGTTGAGGGGGAATGGGAACTATTTGCTCAACTAATGTATCCCGATGATTTCTTGAATATTCCCTCTTTTTTTCTTTTTTCTTTTTAGCTTCTTCCGGTGTAAGCACCTTCCTCGATGACTTTCGACCTCTATTACGTACATTCCCCATTGAAATACACCCAAACTTGTACAAAACCTATGGATTTATGTAAGTAATGATTCAATTGCAGGTTGAAGATTTCTCTGTGCGTGGGCTCACAAGAATTATGTCTTTTTCTACAGTAAGCCTGGCCCACAGCACGCAACCCAACATTTTTTATATAACACATATCTCATATGTGATATAACGCATGTCTTTTTTATCGCATATGTGATATGGATACAATGCTTTTTAATTAATGAGCAGCTTTTTATTACGTGATCTCCAAATCACATATGCGATTTAGTGCATATGCAATTTAGTACATATCAAATATTAAACTTGACTTATCCATGCATATAAAATATTAAATATCAAATGCATATCAAACTTGGACTGAAATATGTTAAACTTCTATAACTTTACAATGGAGCCCATACCAATGGTTAAGACCTCCAAACCTATCCTTGGACCATGGTAATGTGTAAAGAACTATCTCTTGCCTAAAAATATTCATAATGGTTCCTATATGACCATGGTCAATTCCTCCTGAGCAATCTTCAATGCATAAAATAGACTAATTGCACATATATACCATATTAAGGCTAAATATCCCCTTCGAAGGGCATGTGTAGTGCTTTAAGACTTGTTTTTGTTACATTGTTGTCCCATTACCATGGTTAAGACCCTTAGACCCATCCTTATTGCATAAAACCTCATAATGACACCCATATCCCACTAAAGACCAAATATTCCATCTATAAGGCATGTGTGTTGACTTAGAGACTTATTGTCTACTCTTCCATGACTATAGTTGTAGTCCAGAGACCCATCCCACCCATCCAAAAACCCATAATGCCACCCTTATCCCATTATAATACAATTTAGACTCCTAATATTCCATCCAGATGGTCTATGGGGTGGATCAATGCCCAACATTACATTGGTTAAAGTGGGGGGGGGGGTGATTCAAAGGAGGGAGAGGAAGGTGTGGAGGGAATTGTGGGAGGGAGGGATCGGTACGATGATGATGATTATGATGATGATGATGATGATAACAATAACGATGAAGAAGAAGAAGAAGATGATGATCATGATCATGAATAGTATGACTATGATGACAATGATTATGGTGATGATTACGATGATGAGGATGATGATGAATATGATCGTGATTATAATGGTGATAATGATGATGACAATGATGATGATGAGGAGGAGAATGACGAGGAGGATGATGAGGAGGAGGAGGAGGAGGATGACTATGATGATGATGATGAGGATGAGGGTGAAGATGATGATGATGATGATGATGATGACGACGACGACGACGATGACGACGATGATGAACAATGATGGTGATGATGATGATGATGCTGACTATGATGATGATGAGGATGATGATGATGATCGCGATGAAGATGATGATGAACAATGATGGTGATGATGATGAGGATGATGATGATGACTATGGTTATGATGATGATGATTATAATGATTATGACGATGATGATGATGATGATGATGACTATGGTTATGATGATGATGATTATAATGATTATGATGATGATGATGATTACAATGATGAGGAGGAGGATTATGACTATGATGATGATGATGGGGATGAGGGTGATGATGATGATGATGATGATGAGGATGAGGATGATGATGGTGATGATGATGATGATGATGATGATGATGACGACGACGATGAGAAGGAGGAGGAGGATGATGATGATGATGATGATGATGATGATGGTGGTGGCGGTGGTGGTGGTGGTGATGATGATGAGGAGGAGGAGGAGTAGGAGGAGGAGGAGGAGGAGGGATGATGATGATGATGACAATGATGACAATGACGATGATGATGAACAATGATGGTGATGATGATGAGGATGAGGATGATTGTGAAGATGATGATGGTGAGGAACTATGGTGATGATGATGATGATGATGATGATAGGTTTAGTTGAAACTTTTATTTTATTTTATTTTCAAGAATTTGCAATGGAATGGTGATGATGAAAAATGATGATGAGGAGGAGGAGGAGGATGACAATGATGATGATGTGGATGATGATGATGATCGAGATGGCTATGATGATGAACAATGATGGTGATGATGATGGTGAGGATGATGATGATGATGATCACGATGATGATGATGATGATGATGATGACCACGATTATGATGATGATGATGATGATGATCACAATGAATATTGCTATGATGATGATTATGATAATGAGGACGATGATAGAAATGAGATTTCACCCACTTAATATAAATACTAATTACTAAATATTGAAAAATGTCAAAATATTGAATACACATATAAACACTCATTACACTGATGGCCACACACTTGTTTAAATATTGTTGGTACCAGATGATATATTTTATTCTATGGACGATACATTTGAAAACATCGATGAACAACTATCCACCCCTCATATCTCTCTTATATTCCCCTCATATATGTCCTCCCTCCATCCCCCGCTCATATATATCCCATAACCATCCCTCCATTCCCCTTATATTTCTCCTCACTTCATCCCCCCAATAGATGTCCCTCACCCATCCCTCCCTCCCATGATTCCCTCTAGACCTTCCTCTCCCTCCTTTGACTACTCCCCCTTCTTAACCAATATAATGTTAGGCCATAAGCCACCCCATAGACCGTCTAGATGGAATATTGGGAGTCTAAATGGTGTTATAATGGGATAAGGATTCCATTATTCTTCTTTACTCTCGTACCAAAGTAGTTAAGAAAAAACACATATGTGATATAGATCGCATATGCGATATGAATCGCATATGCAATATGAATAAACTATAACGCATATGCATATTTTAAAAATTTAAAAAATCGATGGGAATAAGGTTTGGCATTATGTTTGGAATTAGTTTCGGACTACCGAACCTGTTGGCCAGGACATAAAAACTAGGGCTATTGCCTGTCTTTTAGAATTCAATCAATATGATCAGTTTTGATGGCGTGTTTTGCTTTGATAAACACAATGTTTTTTTATGAAAATTTAGAATATTGTAGAGTACGATCTTACGATTCTGAATATGTAATTTTTTCCTTTAAATGTATGTTTTAATTATTTATTATTATTTTTCTATGACATAGGTTAGTTTTCGAAAATAGATTCATCGATTATTTTTTATATAACTTTTGATTTCCTTCACCATTTTCCAAGAAAACTATATGGTGCACTAGGAGAGAGCGAGCTCTATAATATTATGGTGCACTAAGAGAGAACCTTATTCAAAAATGTCCAAGAGGTAAGCTAAATAGGAAATAAATTAACTATTAAAATGGGAAGTTATATGGCTTAATTATAGCATAACCACACTTCTATAGCTAGCCCATTGGGACACATATTTCCTGATTGATCTTTTTTATGCATTTAATGTCATGGATTCTTTGAACATCGTAGCTAAATACTTCCATTGTGTTACATAGGGCAGGTATTATACTATTGTTTGGTTCTAAACAATTTTATCCCTCCCCATAATTCATCTTGTTCTGGTTGCAAATACCAAAATATGGGTTGGTCCCAATAATGGCCCTAATTATATCAGTTTCTACTGAAAGTTTTCATAATGTGGTTTCATATGCAAATCTTGTTAGGGAGTTTTGTAATTGGCATGTTTAATTTTTTTAAACAAGGAAACTTTATTTAGTTGAAGCAAATTTACCCGCCTTTGCCTTTTTTTACATGAAAGTCTTCTGGAGTTAAACCAGGATCATTACTAACATCAATATGGTATTTTTATGTTGAGATTCTGCTATGCTATTTTAATGTTTCCCATCAGAGTTACATAAAGAGATTATTACTTAAACAACTGAAAATTAACATAAAGTACCTATATATTCTGTTTGAGTACTGTAATACTGACACATTGATTTTAACTGTGTTCTGATATGTAAGAACATTTTGTTTCAAGGTGTTTTCCTACTTATGCATCTATCTTAGCTTTTCCTTCTTGTAGCTGTTCACTGTATTTAATTATATACCTCTGAATGCAAGCTATTTAATATGTGATAAATGTTATGGCAAGGACGATCCTTACTTCCACTGCTAGAAATTTCCAACCTTTTCACAATCGATATATTTAGCTTCATTCAGATATCATCTTCTTAGCAAATATTTTTCTCAACTTACACTGAAATATGTGAGTCTAAAGTATCTACTTGAGAATTATCTATATTCTAGTTTTTCAGTTATTGTGGTTGGGGACCAGCAATCTGACTTAACAAAATCCAAAAGGGGATAGAACTGGAGATATAAATATTGTGCCCAAAACTAGAGAGCCACTTCTGTACTAAATTTTTATGTTGTGTCCAATTTTCATTTTCCAGGTTGGCCATGAAGTCTGTTGTTGTTGTATACTTTCTCATTATCTCAATATTTAATTTTACAATTCTGTTTGAAGTAATATTTCTTTGCAGATTGTCTCATTAAGGGTTAAAATGATTCTTCCAGAACCTGATGGGTCTGTATTTCCCTTTGATGCTCCATGAAATAGATAACTGTTAATTTAAATCTCCTTCAACTACATATGCAATCCCATGCCATTTTTTTGATGGATAATTCTGATGGGGGAGAGTTTTGCTTGGTTGATCTCTTTTGATATTTTAACCTTGATTCAGTAACTCAAAATCTCAATCTTTTACCATGAAGATGACCATTTCCTTTCTATTTGTGTGAGCTCCACTCCCATTTTAATTTAAATATATTAAGACATTGCTTTTCTTATCAGATTGATAGGACATATTAAATGTTTTTTGGTCAGGTCTCTTATTTCTAAATATTTTGTTATATCTGGAAATCTATATTTTCCAGGATACCACCACCCTCTGAATGAGGGGTGTGATTACTGTAATCATTGGGTTGACTCTGGGAAACAATTTTCCCTTGTACTTGGCCTAATTGCTACAGGAATTCCAGTGTTTCTGAGGATAAGCTTCAAAATCAGTATAGAAGTATGGAACTCTAAGATATAGAATGGAGTCTCTTTCATGTTGAGGTAAAGAGGACATATTGAGGGACCTAAAATTCCTCTTTTAATAGGGTTATTCTTAGTCAGGAGCTTGTTGTGGGAAAATAGTAAAAGAAAAGTAATTCTTTGGAATGAAAAATTCAGCCACATTTTCAACCAAATGATGTCTTAAAATGGGAGTATTGATTGGAAACCGATTTCTCTTGTATTTGGCCCTAATTCTATGGGAAAACAACAAAAGAAAATGAATCCTCCTTTAGAATTGAAAATTTCAGCCAAATTTTCTTCCAAATGGTGTTTTGAGATGGGGAAGGTTGTCATCCTAGCAACTTATGATATAAGTATTTTAATTTTTTGGGGGTATTGTTGCTCTTTTACTAGACTTCACATTAAGATTTTCAATTCATTATAGATGTGTCTTCAAATGCATTGTGCAATATATATGTCCACACCTTGATGTTAAACTGGTGAAGGGTACCTATCATGAGCAATGGTTGAGGGATTTTCCTCGATAAAAGTACGAAATGAAACCCACCCCTTGATTCTTAGTCTATCTATTTCTTAACATGGTAATGGGTGCCTTTAATGAAAATGCATGTATATCAGTTGTATGGTTGAGCATCCTACTAGCCTGTATAATTTTTACATAAAATCAGATATCCATTAATCTAGGTAAAAATGAATCATGTTCTATCCAATGCATCCATTCATATAGGTCTCAATGAATCTTCTTTGATACAGTTCACTAATATGTTAATACAACCAAGTTTAGAATTTGATTGGTAAAGGGTTCCTATCATAAATATGCAATACACACCTTGATGGAATGATACCCAACCTAACCAATTTTCAACATGGTAAATGGTACCTATCATTGAAAGGGCATGTAGCTCGATGCTATAGTAGAGAATTCTGCTAGCCAGTCCAATTTTTAATAGAAATTGGGATATCCATTAATCTAGGTGACAGTGATTCCTCTTCTATATAATGCATCCATTAATATAGATCACAATGAAGTTTATTCTATGCAAAAACCATCAATGTGGTAAGCATTACTCTACAATAAAAAAAAAATAAGAGGGACAAAAATTGTGTACTAGCCTATCTAATTTTCAACATGGTATTACAACCAAGTATTGTGGTTGATTAGTGGTGGCTAGAAACCATAAGCCAAATTTTAGCTGGTGAAACACAGTCTACCATGATAAAAAAAATAAAAATTGGAAACTGTATTTATCTAAATATCATAACGTTCCATCTCTATTGTGAATAAGATCTGAGAGTCACATGGTACTTCCACAAGGTTTCCTACTTTGCATATGTCAAACTATTTTGCTGTTGAAGTGAATTTAAGCATGAATGATGTATTTGTAAAAAAACATTTGTTTCCATAGATACAACACTTAATATGAACCTCATTCTTGTAATTTTGTATACTAATGTGCACTGTGGGTATTCATTTTTCCATATTTTTTCTGCCACTAACTGTTGGTAATTTACTATTTCTTTGAGAATGGTTCTTGTCTTTGTTTATGCTTATTCTCAATTTGATCTCCCAACATTCAAAACTTCGGTGGTATATAAGGTTTGCAATTCAATATAAGGCTTTCAAGTTAAGTCCCATGACTTGTGTGTTGGTACCCTCCTCCGTGATATGTACTTGGCCCAAAAATTTTACATGTTCAACGAATTACTATAGGATATCCCATTTACTGTTGGAGAAATTCCTTTCACTAGTTTGAATTTTATAACTTTGAAGAGGGTTCCAGTGTTGGTTAGGGTAGACTACAACCTGTTTGAAGGTTTCCCACCATAGTATTCACCTTTGAGGGACTGTAGTATGCATTTCTGTGTCTCATGTAGCAGATTTAGGAATAAATATTCTAGCAGCAGCAAGTCTGGGTGCATCCTTTAGTTTATTTGGAGTTCTAACATATACAAACATTTTTATGGATCAGCAAGGTCAAGAAACATCTCAGTCAATTTGGAGCATTTTTTGTGACTGGAAAATTAAAGATCCTTCAGGTCTTTTGTGGCTCATTCTTGAATTAAGGTTAGGATTCTCTTTGTAAATTTATTTGAAGTGTCAAGTTTTATGCATTTAATTGACGGTCATGAAAAATTTCTATGCTAAAAAATATAATTGTCTCTTAGGTTTGTACATGTCACTGAGCATTGATTTTTTTTACGAAGAATATCTTTGAGGCTAAAAACCTTACCTATTGTGCACTGAGAGTTGCTGAAATTTTTCATATTGTTTTAAAGAATAGTCTTTACCATGAAGTTAATACCCCATTTTTGAATGGTCTGATTGCTAAAACGGGATTAAGGAGGATAAATCCATTTCAAGAATGCTTCATTTTCTTTAGAAATCATTGCAAGACATGTCTTTCTTTGAATCCTTGAGTATTGAATACTAATGATACCCAATTTGCAATTTTTTTTTTGCAGTCCTCTTAGAAGCAAAGTGCTACCACATGGTTCACCAAGGCAGGCCTTGATGAAATCCTAATCCTCCTCCTGTTGCACATCTTCTGAGTGGAGACCTAATTTTAAAAAATTTCCTTTCACCCATGTAATCAGACCAATTTTCCTATCAGTTGTTTTTTTTCTTTCTGAGAAAATTGTGCTGGCAGAAGCCTTCAACTATATTGTTTGTCGCATCATTAAACAATGAAGTTTTTATGCTAATCACAAAGAGATGTTCATTTAGAAACCTTCATTTGGATGTTCCTTCATCATTCAAGTTCACCAAATAATATAGATGTATTATGCTAAGTAGTCTCTTCCTAGATTTCCTTTTATGGTCAAATCAAATTCTTGAAGAAGCATAAGCCAATGAATAATTTTGACTTCATGGTTTATTTATTCATTAGGAATTTTGTGTCAAAATGGCCTAGGCTCTGCAAGAACTATGTGGTATGGAATAGATGAGACTAGTGCCTACCAAGGGATGATGGGTTCAAATTCAAGCTAAAATATGCATCCAAAGGAAACTGGAGGATAAGGGTGAGGTTTCCAAAGTGAAATAATTTTTCCACAGGAGCAAAACATAACTTGAACACTTGGGTTCGGTGCTGATGAAAACCTTTTCCTGATCATTATTAGGATGCTAAGGTCTGGATTTCTCACTGTATAGGTTTCTGAAACCTGCAATAGTTTAGGAAGATCAGAGGTAAGGAGTCAGGACCTTGTAAATATGCAAACTGATCTTCGCAATTTGAACAAAAAAAAGGGTATAAAATATGCTATTGAAATATCAGGAATATGGAAAACAAGGAACACAACATGTGGATTGGGTCTAGCTTTACTCAATGTCAGTCTAGAATTACAATGGAAAAATCCCTGGGGATCCAACACCATTACAACCAAATCTGCCATATTTATAGGCATCAATTGACCTAGGAAAGTGTGCCCTAGGACTTTATTGATAAAAGAAAGTATACCCTAGGCCTGAGAAGTTATGTAGCCTATCCTGTCATGACCAAATCTGCCAGACCATTGACCCAATGACTAGATGAGGGTCCTTTCCACCCCCATTTTCCTAGCTACTGTAAAAACTCTGCGTGTAAAACTCTATAGATAATTTAGAGCATATCTTTGGTTGAACTACATGCAAACATGACTTGGAATCCTATGAGAACTCCTATAAAATACTAAAATATGGTCTTGAACTACTTTTTACAGCATGCCAAGTCACCCTCTTGAACTGTTGTTTTATCATTTTACCACTCAACTGGGACCGTTGTCTTGTCCTCCATGCAAACTCAACCTTTTAAACTAGAGTTTGAGAAGCATGCATATCTATTACTGTAGTACATACTACAGATTACCCTCAGATAGATTTTTCTTAAGGTCAGTGAATGTACTGATTAAGTATTCCTTACAACACGAGTCTCTAAGCATGGTTTAGGGACCACATGCAAATTTACAAACTTTTCTGGGTGAAAAGGCATGCACTATTATATCTCATACAACTGCATTTAAACTGATGATGTTAAAACAACATGAAACTTGACCCCAAGAATTGATTACCCATTTAAGGATAGTATAAACACCAGTCTGCTTAATCAATGTGATGGTATAATTACTAAAGGAAATGGTTGTAGTATGGTACCCCGGTCCATTATACTCATTCTTTGTGTTGGTAGTATTAGTAGCCTAGTAGGAGAGTGACTATTTCTCTTGATCATCTTACAAGTAGACTCATCAGCAGATCTCAAGCTAGCTGTATCAACTTCTTGACTTTTACTTTCCGCAGGTGTCAATTTTATACATTTACTTCTTTTATCATATCTCTGTCTTTTTGAGAAATCTCATGAAGGTGTTTATCATGTCCATTCCATGTTGGAGATGGCTTATCTGGAGTTGTCACTGAGATATTGGTAGTCTTTTTTACTGGAAAATGAACATGTGATTTAATTGGGGCCTTGTTTCCATTGGGGTTGTTTTTGGCCTAACTCTCAAGATGATGAAGCCACACAATCGGTTAAAAAACATACAATTCTATTTTCTGTTTCTCTGCACAGTGAAAAGTTTGAAGGAGTTTCAACTCATTGTGTCTAGGTAACCTTTGATCTAAGGTAGATTAGTATCCAGTGTAATATTCTGATCCCTTATCTCGATGAGAATATATTTAGCTTCTTGGAACTATTTTGCATTGCCAAAGACATTAATCATTGCGTTATATAAAATCATATCAAGATATAGGTTTACAACCTTTAACTTCGAGAAAAGTGAGATTGATTTTGAGTATTCCTTCAGCTTTCTAACCAATTCAATACCGGGTACTATATGTGATAAGATCAGCAATGATCCTTTCTTGTTCCATTTGTTGTAACCACTTTAAGGCAGAATCAAACTTACCCGATCTAGTAAAATTGTTGATCAAAGCGAGGTATTTGAACTTGTCTAGTTAAACATGTCTCTCTTTTGTTGAAGATTATAGCTTGGACATGTGCTTCTGCATAGGATAAGTGTCAAGCATGCAAAATTTGTCCAATTACTTCTCTAGGTACTTTCTTGATTAAGCAAGTGACCTTTATGTATCACTTTTACTGTATCACTTTAACTACCACCACCTTGTTGCCTTGGTAGGGAAAAAGAAACAGTCAAGATTTATTGATACTCAAAAGTCTGTAGTATCTAATAGCTCCTTTTTAAGGGCTTTGAGATAACACAACTTACCTTGTAGCACAATTGGATGCTGATAGGAATATATCCTAGATTGCCAAAGAATCACCTTATCACTGTAGTAGATATATTTATTATTCCCTTACGATACAGATTGCCCTCAAATGATAGGATATGTATTTCATCTATGTCAACTACCTCTTTGCACTTCCATGACACTCTTCTAGATTCTTTGTTATTGTCTCATCTGTTCAGATGACACTAGTTGACAGATTCTAGGAGTTCATAGTGGTTGGTAATGAGGTGTAGGCCTTTCATTGGTGGAAACATCTCTTTTTTATTTATATTTACTTTGCATCTCTGTTAGATATGGGAAGAATTTGGAAAAGGTTGTACATACATTTGAAAAACAATAGAAGAAAACTACATGCATGACTACCATAGAAACATAAGTTAGAGGATTGGAAAGTCCATTTGAAGGAAATTTTATCTAAAGGGCACTATAAAGAAACAACTAATAAGGAAATTGGGGAATTATGTAAACAATGTTAATGCCATAATGGATATGGAAAATTCTGCAATATTTAGTGTCCTTCTAACTTCTAAATTAGTTTATAGGTAGTTACAAGCCATATAAAGTTACAATACTCCCATTTACAAGCCCTAAATTAGTTTATAGGTAGTTACGATACTCCCATCAACTACAAGTCTGGAATCAATCTCAGCATCATCCTTCATCAAGGCATCACACCTCCCCTCCAATGACAACTAGAAGTCTCACGGAAATGCAATTAGAGTATTTCACATCCTCATCAACATGAGATGCAGTTAGAGTATCTACAATTGATGTCGTACTTGTTCAACAGTTGCTTTGGTTTGAATTCATATTTTTCAGGGTCCTTGAGGGTGAGAGTTTTTTGTTGAGGGCCCGCCATTTGTGAAAATAAATAGTTGAACATATTAGCTACCCTTTCAACCATTTCTGGAAGGAGAAATGGTGCGGTAATTACAGAATATGTGTAATATAACATCCTGACATCCTCTTTTTCCATTGTCATGTCAATACAAACATTATTCTGGTGCTGTTGAAAAAGTTGAGTTTTTTCCTTCCTCGCTTGTGATGGTTGCTATTATCTCCTATACAGCTGAGTATTATGTCATAGTATTCATCCCAACTATACTCTGTCAAGGATTGTTTTCTTAAAGCACTTGTGAAAAATGCTTGGAAATTTTTTGGCAATGCAGAAATGTATTTTTCTTCCAAACTTCACTATTGCCATTTTCTACTACTGCTCAATGAAATCCATCGCACTCGATTTTTCATGTACTGTTGGTATTGTTTTGAAAGCAGTCACACTTGACGTCTCATCGATCAGTTTTGTTTCCCTTTTGACAATGTTCAAGTTAATGAAATAAATGTAAGTACACCATTTAATTAGATTTTGGCTTTCATTAATAAATATTGGTTTTCCATTGTATTTTTTAACTCTTGAAATGTATTTTTTTCCATTTTATTTTTGAACTCATTGATTTGTAATTACTACTGCTGTTATTTATTGTCCTTGGATGCTTTAACTTTAACATAGGGACCTCTGGGAGTGTTAAGTTGAAAGAAATGGCCTTCCTTATATGATGCTGATAAAACTTAGAATTATTGTACATAACACATATGGACTATACCTTAAGAGAGAAGATAAAAAATTTACCCTTCCTCTTGTGGGTAAAATGGTTGTTTCCCCACCTTGATTGTACACATCGATCTTGTGGGTATTTTCTTGTGGGTATTGTATGTGGGTCTTGTGGGTCTTGTCTATCAAACAAGCTTTCTTATCCCTTGGCTTTAGGCATGTCTATAGGGATCACAATATGAGTGCATACCACTTATACAAGGAAGAACTTGATATGAAGGCTGGTCCTCTCCTTCTCAGAACTCTGGGAAGGAGAAATTATTGAGGAAGGCTTGATGCAGCTCTTTTAAGAGTTTTTTTTTAGTATTTGTGGCATAATCATGTTTTTCCCTTTTCGAGTATGCGACTCTTTATCCTGTCCTCTTGTATTAGCTAGGGATATATTCTTTTTTTTGATTCCCCTGGAGTGTGTTTGTTCCACCCAAGAGGCCTCCTGGATAAGCTGTCTGGGCTCATTCTGTTCTCCCTGTGGTAATGTTTTTTCTGTCTTTCTTTGAGATTTTGAGTTTTGTGGGTGGAGAGCTGTTGGGTCGAGATTTGGGTTGACAGCTACTGCAAATGAAAATAGATTTTTTTCTTTTTTATATATATTTTTTGAGGTTGACAGTATTGATCCGTGACCTTTTGGACTATATTTGTCTCACTCTTCCCTAAATGGGTCATAGCATCAACTGAATGGATATTTAGTTTTGACTTTGAGGAATCATGCACATTGTTTCCCGTAAGGTGTTCACTTCATTTTTCATGAGGGTTTATGGGTTGGTTTATGAGTTTTCTAGGCAAGTCTAAAGTATGATGTTGTCTTTTTCTTAGTTGTAAAATGAATTATGGGAAATCCATGCCACCTGTGGACAATGAAAGGAAATGAACAGCTCATGTGCCTCATATCTGGGTAGTTTTGGGCCCTATAACAACAAGTTATAACAATAATTAAGACAATATGGGTATTGTTTTTAAAATTATTGGGTGTGTTTCACCTTCTAGCAGCCTCAAAATTCAATTTGGGCCATTTTTGTGGATGTGAGGTAGTTATAGGCACAAGTTAGGACTATTCATGATGTCCTCCTAGAGAAGACAATGACAATATCTGAGTTATGGAAAAGCTAAGAGAAGAAGTCCTGGCTGCGCTGAGTGGAGTTTGGACCTCAAGCCCCAAGCCATGAGGCAACAAGTGTAGCTCTTAAAAATTTAGTCCAGTTAGGTGTAGTTGTTTGTGGCCAGAAAGGCCTAAAAAAATTAACTGAATTTGGTTTGAATCTCATCATGCTAGGTGTAGAACCTTAATTAGGGAGTTTGAGTTTTGTGGGTGGAGAGCTGTTGGGTCGACAGCTGCTGCAAATGCAAATAGTTTTTTTTGTTTTTTATATATTTTTTGAGGTTGACAGTATTGATCCATGACCTTATGGTCTGTATTTATCTCACTCTGCCCTACAACTACCTATCTATCTCTCTCTTAGGTATGTCCATTGTTTCGTTATTGACTTGTCTCCTAAGAGACAAAGTGTTATCGTATTATATATCTGAGTATAGAGATTAAGGAAGGTCTAAACCACATTGTTTTCTTCTATTTGTCCATTTATAATATTTTTGCATGTGCTTGACTAATTTTTTTCATACATATCCTAGGTAACTGTAATTGATGGATGTACATAGTGGTGATATGTAGTAATCCTATCTTGGTTTGGAGCAAAATGGGTCATAGCATCAACTAAATGGATATTTAGTTTTGACATTGAGGAATGATGCAAAAAAGAGTAAATAGAGCTCTTTCAAGAGTAAGAGTTTAAATGATGTAGGTCAACAGTCTCTATAAAAAAATTCAAGCAGCCACAAGCATATTACATCAACAATGAAGGGGAACGATGTTGTAGCGGGAATACACAAGTCCAAACAGCAAGAAAAATGGAAGCCAAAACTGAATAATTTTGATAAAGGTATGTCTTTGCAAATTATTTTGATTTTCTATTTGTCTATAATACGCTACACTTGTTATATTTTCATTCAAACTTTTGTTCTTTTATGTGTCCTGCATTTCCATCAAGAGCATAAATCATTATGCTTAATTCTTAAATCACTGGAGTTGTTTCTTCATTTTCCATTACAATGTTAGACTAGTTTAATTTTGAACCTGTCCATGTTCATCCTTCTTTCAAAATTTCCTAGCTGTGGTTTAAACTATTTTTTTATTGGACCTAATAGATGGGAGTGTTAGAAATTGTAGTATTATTTTAGAATGTTGTACTGCGAGAAATTGAATAGTGTTTACTATATGTTTCGGTAGTGATTTCCAGCAGTATGTGTAGTAGAATTATTTGTATTTAAGTTCCAGCAGTATGTGTATCAATATTTGTATTTAAGTTCCAACACTATGTGTAGCAGTATTTGTATATAAGTTAGGTTAAATATTTAATGTTCCCCCACCCCAAAGAGTAGCTTAGAAGAGTAAATAATGGAAAATTAAAATAGAGGACATCGACATGTATAGGTAACTGATGGTTTGGATTAAAATCTATCAAATTATATGTTTAATTTCCTCATTTTCCTTAATATTTTCCCAAACTAAGTCGATCCTAGTGTTCCCGTCTTTTCTATATTGTTGCAGCAGCCAAACATATAGATGAATGGTTGCATTCCTGATACTCATATTACATGGTGGAAACATGATAAAAATTGGAATAGGAACTTCAAGAAAGCTTCAGCAAATGTTAATTTCGATCAATCTTAACAGAAAACAATTGTTGTGGGGGTTATTTCCATAAAGGCGTTCCTAATACTTGATCATAATAGAAATAGTTATGCAGGGTTTTCTTTCCTCATCTTAAAGTGACCATGGGTTTGGTGTTTTATTGGGTAACTCCCCACAGATCAATAAAAAATAAATAAGATAATAAAAATGCTTATAATTTGATAAAAATAGGACTGGAACAAGTGCTCCCTTTGCTCCTCTATGGTTTCTCCAAAATCATAGCTTCCATTGTCTTCCTTGCTTGCATCAACACAAGATCCATAGCTAAGATACTATTTGACTAGGAACATCAACAGAGGCTTCCACGACATCAGCAGAGGTTTCCACAACATTTTTATTTTGACAAACAGGTTCTGTGGGAGTTAACTACATGCTATGAGAGATATTGAAGCTAACCTCTTGAGTGAATGGATGACCACCAATTCCATCCATGATTTCTTTAGCCTCCATCAAGTCACTCCAAATTGTTCACTCAACACCTAAATTAGAATTGTGAATACCATCTTCAATATGTGCAAACTTAACTGTTTTATTCAAAGCCTGTTTCCCAATCTCTTGAAATTGCATGCGTGCTTTTCCCAAGAAAAAATCTTCACTTTCTACTGACGTGGCCTACAAATTTCTAATATCAGCCTTTTGTTCAAAACCTTCAACTGAACTACGTTTTTGATGCACCTGAGATGCATCTCCAAAAAAAGACTGACCCCCTGCTGGACTAACATCCTCCAACTTACGTTTCTTACTTCCTTCCCCTTTTAAGGAATTATAGTTATTTGTATGATCAAAATCCTCAGAAATTACATGCTTTGAAGGGTTGTATGGTACTAATATTTTTTGTATGCATATACGCATGCTAAATTCAGTAGGGCTCCTATTATTTTCCACCCTTGTACAATGTTCCTGAATCAAATCAGGAAGTGCACTAGTAGTTCTTATGTGTTCTTCATTGATACTCACAATAGATTTTAGATGTTTCTGCCCTGAAGGGTTAACTTTTGCAACTGATCTTTTGGAACATGCAACATGCGATTCCCTTGTAAAAACCCCATTTATGGAACCATCATTTGTACAAATATGATCAATATCAACATTTGGAATCTGCCACCTTTGCTGTTGAAGACTACTTGTACTAACCTTAAAACTGGGTTCAAGTTCTTGCAACATAAGATTTGGTGTTTTCTGTTTTTCTTCATTAATTTCTTTAACAGGTGCACCTTCTGTTAACTTAGAAAATGTTGGACTAATAGAAATTTTCCCCCTACTACTCATAGTTGTTGAATATGCAATACTAGCTGTATGGAATGTTTCACTTGGAATTGATCTTGTACCCTATCCCTTTCTTGATCAAATATTCCTATGGAGATTCAATTCATTCTCTTTTGTTTCAATTTTGTTTCTCAAGTTCTCCAAGCCAGTGCCACTGGGTTTAGTTACAGATGATCCAAGCTTGAAAGCATGTTTATAGCCAATTGAACTATTGTGTCCAACAATAGGCTTTTTATTACAAGATGACTGCCGAGGTGGACCCTCTCCAGACCCCATAGAAGTCACCCCATGGACTTGCAATACACTTGACATGGTTGTACAAAATGCAACTAACTGCTTTTTCGCCATAGCCATTTGCTTCTGCATCCCTGGGGTTTGTTGCGATGTTGTTGTAGCCATCTATGAAGAAGCTGCAAGTGATTGGATTGCAGAAGTCCCACTTGTAATTTTCCCTTGATGATCCATCTTTCTCACTTCGATCCAATCTCCAGCTCTATTCTTCACCCTCACTGTCACTATCTCCATCAAAGAATCTAATCACAAGGTTATCATCTTTCCCTTTTGTTGCAGGAGATCTAATAGAAGGATGTATATCTTGTAAAATGGATAAGAAGACATCATTTTCCTTATGGCCATGTAATGGAACTGATAGTGCAGTAGAAACTTATAGTTGTGTCCCATTTCTATCTAACAAATTATTTGTGGAAACAAATTTTCTAGATGAGAGTGGGTGCGGCGGCGGCTTCTTGTTGGGCATGGAAGCCATAGCCCTTGCTCTGAGTTCTTCAATGTCCATAGTGCCAAATTTGACTTCTACACTGAACTTCTTCAACTTGACAAGTAAAAAACGTAATTGGGGAGGTCATACCCTCTCTTACTCTTACCGTTTGCTCTGCCCTGCCTCTATCCTCCCACAAAAACATACCCTATGTTATAATGCTGTACTAATGGTAGGTTTTGAATAATTCTTCATGAACCTTGAACTTTGTACTTGTAAATATAACTCCATGCCAAAATACCAGACCCAGGTCTTAGTGAGGCTCTTATATTCCATTGAAGAAGCAACACATCCCACATGGGGAGTGAGAGTGGAAGGTGTAAACATGCCATAAGGCCTAAATGGAATTGGAGCTTAAAACTAATTCATAATCAGATAATCAGGGCAGGGCACTTTCACTAGGGATAATTTTAGGGGCTAATTTTAGCCCAGTGGGCTATTTTTCCATGTTTTTTTCCCAAAAAACATTCGCCATTTTTCATTTTTTGAAGCCGTGTTTCACCCAATTTTGATGGGGTAAATTTTTTTCACCCTAAAAATCGCCAAATTATTATATAAATGATATAAAATCCTTGGAATTTAAATATTTTTTGAAAAATATCGCTAAGTATTTTATAGTTGGCGTTTTAAGAATTGGTAATATTTGCCAACATTTATACTCTTTTAAATATGTGTGGTTCCTTAAAATCATCCCTGACTTTCACATTCCACTCAAGCAGGATGGAGACATGCTTTATTACCCTTACGAAGAAATAGTTTCTTGTAGGCAGTTCAAATGGGGAATATGAACCTCATCATGATTTTCTCTATCCTTTGCTTCATCATAAATGTGCTTTTCATGGTCAAGTAAATTTCTTCATTTTGAAAGTCATAAATCTTGATAAGAATATGCCTTTATGTAACTGTGCATTATAAGAAAACTGTATAATACCGGACTCTCTAACCTTTTCTCTAGGTTTAGTCAATCTCAAAATATTACTAGAATCTAAATTTTAGTGTAATTTTATTTTAGGTGACCATACATTCTAAGGAAATATTAGTTCTTATCAATGGTTATTTCTCTCTATGAACTGTTGTCCAATCATCATGGAAGCTATTTTAGATCTTGTACATCTCAACATAGAGCTGATATATCTTTTGTTATACCTAATAGTTTGCAAGTTTTTCAAGTTTAATTCATGCTTAACCTGTTGTCATTCCTTTCAAATAACTAGTATCATCACCTAGAATCCAAATATACAACCCTTTAAAGGTTTCTCTAAAGACGCAATGTTGTAGGAGCAGGGTATTTCTCTTTATATTTGCAACATGACTCTTTAATTATTGAATCCACTATTAGGTGCTCTTATATCCAAGGAATAATGATTCACAAAGCATAACTCCTCCATACAAAATGGTACCTTTGAAACAGTAAATGATTCAATGCTAAATACTTGCAATACTTGCAATTCCCCAAGTCAAACTACTTGCAATTCTTTGAATTCTAGGTATAGAGATAATTTTTGCAAGACATTACAGTGCGTAGGGAGTCAAGTCTCTAATTTTGAAAATGATAATCGTTGAGTATCCATTAGTAATAAGTTTCTGAATTTGCCTGGCTCTTAGAATGTTTATCACTTGATTTAAAGCTAAAATAGGCTTCACAATAAAAGAAAAAAACTTTTGTAGTTTGATCACAACCATAGACCTTCTTATTATGGAACCTTATCAAAGAAAAGGTGAATATACTTTGCATAATTTTAAGTTTATTAATTATCAAAGCAATAGGTTGTGTTTTAATTTTGATAGCCCATGATGAAGAACATCTGAAACACCTTGAAGCTCTTGGATTCTTAATATTGTAGTAAACAAGAGGGAAAGTTTTGTTTCTGACTCTTTGTTTTTGATGTAGTGATGGCATTGGGCTTCGAAATCCTTTCAGGAAGGACTCTTCTTTGGACTATGAGAATGATAGTGATGAATAATGGGAAGAGGTACACATCACTAAATCTCTTTGGTAAGAGTATTTGTAGTATTTTTATTAAGTTTCTTACTTTGTTAAAAATTTCAGGAAGATCCTGGGGAAATATTTTCTGACTGTGGCAAGGATGATGAGGAAGAAAAGAATGAGGTTGACACTAATAAGTTTAAATCTGAGGAAGATGATGACAGTGATGGGTTTATTGTACCTGATGGATATATTTTTCAAGATGAGGTAAATTCTATAGAAACAAGTTGTTTGATGGGGTTCTTTATGGAGTACATAAAAAGAATTTGTTGTTATTTTAGTGTTTCCTGTTGTAATGTCCAAGTTTTATTTGGGGTAATTGAAGGTTCCTCCCCTTTTTTTAGTGTTTCTTGTTGCAATGTCCTAGTTTTATTGGGTGTAATTGAAGGTTCATTCCCTTGTATTGTTGCTAGAATTTACCTCAAAAGCAAGGTTATTATAGAAGTATATAAGTTGAAAGCAATCATTTAATTACTAAGGGGATGTATATAGTTGAAGATATTTATTGGCCCCGATGACTATTAGTAATCCATGAAACTACGCATCTAATGGAGTTACAGGAAGGGATCCTAATAGATCAATTCCTATAAATCATTTTTATACTAACCTCTTTTTTTATTATCTTATACAACCTCCCTATGGGATATAACCTCTTCCTCTTTTACCACACTTACATCATTGCCCTCTCCCTCAAAACTTTCTTTAAAATCTATAGCAATCTTAATGTTGTTCTCCTTTAACTTATAGCCTCAATGGGGTTGCTTCTTCCTTCCCCTAATCCACACATTCATAAATAAGAAAAGTGTTCATTAAACTCTTGTCCTCATTGGTATGTTGTTACAGAGAGAAATTCCTATGTCTTGGGGTACCACAACAGTCAACTTGACTCCAGAAATCAATCCTTTCCAATATGCAATAGAAATCAAATATCTAACATTAAAGGATCAGACCTCGTACCTTATTCCAGATGGTTGATGTAGATCCCCGTTGAGCTTTCCAACTTCAGCTTGAATTGATAAATCACTTCCTCAACAACAAGTAAAGAAAAAAAGCATACTATATATATGGGTGTTAGATCTATTCTAGCATATATAATCAACAATGTATAAGCATTTGAAATCATCCATGGATAAAATATTCATTCAAACATACATTATTGGATAGGAAAAGATATTTCTATTAATATAAAATCAGAGATTACAATGGATACAATGTCTATTGGCACGTCTGCGAATCGGAGAAACTGAATCCCCCACTTGGGCCTCCACCACCTCTTGATAGCAAGCTCACAAGAAAAAGGGAAGCTTGGGAAGAACACAAAAGTGCTCCAAGAGACAAAGGGATGCAGACTCAAGAACAAGTTCCGGAAACAATGGACTATAGTTTCTTTGCTCTCAATTCTCTTATATATTCAATGTATCCAAAGAGTTCCTTATATAGCTTTCCAAAGGGGTAATGAAAGGTCGAATCCAAGTGATATCAAGGCATATGGAAATCCAGGAGTCAAGTGAGTTAGATCCATGTCAAGAAAAACTCCAAAAGGATTTGGATTTTGCACACATCCCAATGTACACGGTTTTAGGGGTCAAACCCATGTATATACATGATTAGGGGTTTAAAAGTCATGTGTATTAATTTTCACATGTTTATAAGGATGGTTAAGGAAACATCAAAGGACAAAAATGGTCCAACGGGTCTAAGGAGTTTGCAGAGGGATAGGGGAAGGCCATACAAGTGTGATTCAACTAGAGTGGTAAAATCAGCTATAACAGATGCCCCCTAATGTGTGAGGTCAGAGGGGTCATATGAAGGGTAAAATACATTATAAGTCCATCCTAGATGTGGAGTGATGAAGGATCCAAAATGGAAGACCAACCACCCAATCAGCATAGTACAATGATACAACTCTGCACATAACTACAAATACATATAGCAGTCCCGGATGGATAAGAGTACAATGTCCATGAATAGGCATGATACAAAATATCACATAAGTGGTCATCACCACGAACAATGTACATAGATTAGAATCTCCATGATGAATATATACAAAGGACCATGATCTCCATAATGGCTGTGTTACCACCTAAGTTGTACTTAGTGGTTTTTATCAAGTGAGGCCGGTGAAACGGACAGGGTTAACTTGTTCAGACTTCAAAAAGACCTTTGGAAGTACTTCTGAGAAGTGCTTGTTCTATCATATCACATGTTCATACCCCATGGGGGAATTGTAATAAATGTTTTAGCATGATAGTGTCTGTAAAAGATTCGGTCTCTTAGACTTCATTTGTCAATCCTATCAGCCCAGGGTGTTTTTTCCCTTGGTTATTATTGGTTGTTGAATAAATAACTGATAATTTTTGAGTTTTTCACTCCATACCTCCAAAGTTGGGATGGTCGGCTTGGAATTTAGGCCTATTGAGGTTATTAGAGTCTATATGTCAATGTATAAGCATGCTAGACATCATTTTTGAGTCATATGAACATGTCTAAGTCCCCCTAGGTGTTTTTCAATTTTTCAATTTTTTAGTTTTTTCAGTGTTTTTTATTAAATTTTAATTTTTCCAAAACTTAGGCTATTTTTTGATAGTTTAATTGGAAAATTTGATTTTTTAATAAAAGTGGGCCAAATAATCAGTTTCAGTCATGTAGGTGCTCATTTTCAAGCTAAGAGCACCATGTAAACCCATGGGCCCACTATTTCATAGTTTTGAGTGATTTTCCATCACTCAGGTCAGAAAGCCCCAAAAATCAATTATTGATTATTTTAATTAATAAATTGATGAATAATGGAGCAAATCCAAAATCATAGATCAGTGGATTCTCAGCTGATTTGATTGAAATCAGTGAGATCTGAAGCAGATTGACTGGATCTGACAAATCCTTGACTAAAGGAGGTGATCAAATCAGATCCAGAGTTGATCTTCAGCATCCTTTATGAGGAATTTCGCCCTCCCTCTCTCCTCAACACGTTTTGACTCATCTGGATGAGTTTTGGTGGATGTTTCAGTCAACAGGTTGAGGTGTCAGTCAGATCAGCTCTCTGATTGACAATTGTACTCAGTGAGACTCAGATCTGGCTCAGTTAGACACAGATCAGGCATTGATGGACTCTCCATCATCATATTTGGTCTATCTCCTTGGGATTTGTGCCCCTCCTGGGATGGATCTCCTGTATTTTGTAGATATCCAGGCACAACCCCCTCTTCCAATGAGTTAGAAATGGGATTGAGGTGCGGCTGCTATTATATTGTTGTAATTCTTCATTTGAAATAAAGAAAATATTTGGAGGAAATACGGTGTGGTGCCATTACATGTGTGGATGATTATTTCCATTGTTTTACTGAGGTAACTTGTATATGTGGTCATTTTTTTCTAATTTCTTGTAGATCTGTGGTTAAGATTGGTAATTAGCTTATTACAATCTTGATAGGAATCGTGTTCTTCAATAAGTTTATTGACTGTCACTCTCCTTTGATGCATGTTTAGAGATCTAGATTTATCATTTACTATAAGCTTATATGCATGTTATCTTGAATCTCTTTGTATGTACTAATCAGATCTCACAAGTTTCTTGGCAAGTTCTTTGATTTTGGCTGAGTTGTAGGTTCATACTTTGGAGAGGATGCTGATATAGTTTGTTTTTTCATTCTCTTAAAAACCTTACAAAAGTCATAGTCCCTCAACATTCCACCTGAAAGTTCCACTGTGGATCTTCAAGGAAAACAACACTTTTCTCCTCTTCTTCCTACCTCAAAATCAACACTTTACCCGGTTACTTTTTCAGTTCATAGCTGTGATTTCATTTGGATCTATTTCATCAAAGTAAAATATACATAGATATGATATTTCATAGCTCATATCCTAGATATTTCACTTAAAAAAGTTTCATAAGCATCCTAGATCTAGCTGTAGGGAAATCGTCTTTTTTGCATGAAAATTTAAAGGAAACTTGTAGATCGCATGCATTAGATTTCCTTTCACTGTTATAAAATTCAATATTCTGCAATATCAGTGCATATTTTTTGGCTGCACAAACAGCAAGCCAATATCCCAAGGAAATCTTGCTTTCCTTGGTTCATTTTCTGCCTGTTTAGTTAGTTTTAACTTCATTTTTTGTGAGATAAGGTAGGCTGATCCAAAGGTACTCTTAAAGTGCTTTTGGGTGTATGTTATTCTAATATTCTCACTATCCTTTAGAAGGTCTGACATAAAGGAAAGGAAGCTGCTGTCCGAAGTGGTCTCAGGAGCGTTTAAATCCCCCCAGGGGTCTCCCTTTTCATTAAAAACTCAAAATTTTTCCAAAGTTGTAAAATCTTGGTTTCAGCCTGTATAAGTACCAAGAAGTTTCTGATAATTTCAGTGTGCTGATGCTGTAGCCAATAATAAATAAAATCATTTTTGGAATAGGCTCTTTCGAGCCCATTCCCCATCCCCCCTGGGCGGATTTGCGTCGGTGTCCTTTTCGTCGCTTTCTGCTTATTTCTTTTTTAAAATAACATTGATGTAATTTGCAGGATAGTATACTTTATTTTGTTATTAATTTCATATTCCACTTTTTGTTTTTTTCAAAGTAATCATAATACTTACCCCACGATTTTTCGAGTGACCCGAAAGGGGAAAGAGATTTGTGGTAGGACTAATTAGAAAACTAGAATTGTGTATTGGTTTTATTTTTCATCATTTATTTTTCAGCAATTATAAAATTAACCCGTCCTCGATTCCTCTATTGAGATCCACTTGGATCGAAAGAGGTTCTTGGAGGATTTTTCTTTTAAACAAGAACATCCAGTTTAAAACTTATTAAAATTTACAAGAATCCAGTGTGTATGCTCTGCACTTGGCTGCGGTTCATCCGATCAGTCAAGCTGTATCAAAAGCACTTGGGTGACTAGCATAATTAGGACTCACTCTCCAAATTGAAAAACCATCAGGTGGAAATCCAACACCTAGATCAAACCTCTATGGTGGAAAAATACCCAAAGGAAGCGGGAACTTCTGAAAAGTGACCTCGGGGCACCGATCTCTGTTACACCCTAATGGGTGCATTACAAACAATATTCCCAGAGACTCCATTTCAGCCCACATATTCCTTGTGGGTAGCCATGAAGGTTTAGTTTTGGACATACTCCAACTACTCTCGGGTATATCTGGAGTCCCCCCTTTGCCTAATTTAATCAACTCATACTTCACATTTAACTTAAAACATACCAAGAGGCAATCACAAAACATTCACTCCAAGCACATGCAAGCATATTGATTCTATTTTTTGACTCCATTCTAAGGCACTGGTTAGTTTATTGCTTTATATATATATATTGTGTCTCAGTATTGTGCTTTTGTGTGTTCATCTTTTACATCTTACCATATTTGATTATCTATAGTTAAATTGTAAACTCCTAAATAACTCGGTCAGTTTAAACATCACAACACTAAGTAATTATCCTTAGTAACTCAATAGGGTCTACCCCCCTTGGCTCCGTTAGGAGTTGAGCCTAAACGGAGGAGTCAAGAACAAGGTGACAACCTTGACTCGAGACTTGCCCCCAAGGACACACCGAGTGGCTTGAATATTTCTGCCACATGACCGAGGTGTGTGAAAGGCGGCAACAAGCTAAAGATATATAATGGATCAAGATCTCCATAATAGCTGGAAATGTCTAACAAATACTGGAATCAAGTCACGAGAGATGAAATTTCATGAACACTGGCATGATCAAGGAGGTATCATATAAGAGATGCCACCAATCTATAAGGTCTTCTACACAAACCGCTATGAGTACATGTCCTACTATGTGAATAGAGCTGTCAAGGTCAAACATAGTAGTCCATCATCTGATTACTGGTCATTGATGTATACCGTTAACAGACGCGAGATCACCCACCGATAATGAAAATGTGAATGAAGGTACTAGAGTGAAAACTAACAAGTGTGAATAAATGTGTTGAGGTCGAACACTTGAGAGGATCCATCAATCAGGGGACATTGATGTATTCCCAAAAACTGTCGATTGTGAGAGAACCTGCCACTGATGACTGCAAGTCTCAAGGCACTCAAAAATGACTCTAGATTCCAATCCCAGAATAAATGATCTGGAGTCGATGGGATGAAATCC
>LPNX011158072.1:395093-431686 GCA_001517045.1 Pseudotsuga menziesii
TTGTGGTTATAGACTAGGAGGAGACGAGTGTCATACAGGCAAATAAACTAGTTCCAAGCAGTGGAACATACCTATGCTCAATTCAAGGATACATGTGTAGAATAGCGACACGCGGGGGAAAATCCCCTCCCAGTAAAAATAGGGAATCAAGCTGCAAAGGATATATCAAATGGCTCTGCATGGCTAGACATGAGACAAGCTCAGGCTATATGGCTGAAACTCAATGTCAGGGAAGCCGGCATAAGGCTCAATAAGGCAGGAAAAACTCATGATAATGCAATTACAACTTGACATAAGGGAGTCCTGAGGGAAATAGGGCAGCAAAAGATCATGAGGAGTATGAGGCTCTTGCAAAATGTCATGGCAATACTATACAACGGACTCCCACACCCTAAGGGACAAAATGTCAGCATGGGGACCAAGTGCAAATAAGGCGCTAACTAGGGTACCCATGTAAGGTCAAGCTCTACCACTTATATCATGCCACCTCTAAAACAACAAGAAGGTTCCCTGACATAATAGAGTGGGTTCATACCTAAGGCTATAAGGTCATGCAAAATGCAAATGGTGATGAAACCTAACCTATATGTCAGTTTAGACATGATACCTGAAATTGGCATGAATGGGTCAATCCAACGGCTGAAACGACACTCAAAAATGTCTCCTACATCATAAATTAGTCCCAAAATAGTCCAAAAGGATTAGAAATAGTCCAAACTATAGGAAAGGGGGTAAAAATTTTCAAAAATTTGAAAAATTTCTATAAATAGTAAAAATTTCAAAACATTATAAAACATTTGAAATTTCTACTGATTTGAGCTCAGAACTTCAATAGCGGAATCCACTAACATTTTTTACAGGTACTTACCCGTGCTCTACTCTTCCATTTTGATGCAAATTTTGTCAAATTTCGTCGTGTATTTGATTTTCTAGGCCATTCTAAAATAGGTGCTATAGCCCATGTAGAAATCGAGCATTTTTCCGCGTATAGGGCTGGATATACGTGGAAAATTCCCTCGCAGTTTTGTACATACGCGGCTATTTGGAAAACAGTCGCGTATGCGGCCGTGCTTAAGGTTTTTCAAGTATTCTAATCGGCAAACTTAAAAAAAATTGTGCAGGATGGTCCTAGAGTGGAGAGAATGTGAACATGGTGATGTAGAAGAGGCAGTAAGGGCCGATCTAATGGCTCAACAAGCGTTACGTGCATGTGGGATTTACAAATTTTGGTGTCTCAGTGGCTTAAGGGCCAAACCAGGACTATTACAGATGTTAGTGGACTACTGGGATCCAGACTCAGAGTCATTCCAGATAGATGGTATTTCCCTCACCATAGAAGCTGAGGACATATATTTTATTACTGGACTTTCCTGATGGGGGAAGTAGTGAACCTATGTTCTTGTGGGCCCAGAGGTGGCCTGACTATAGATGAGTACATTGCGATGTATTGCTATCTGGAAACAGAGAAGGTGAGGAGTCAGATCCCAACTAAATCCATACAGGTACTGGGCCTAAAGGCCATCCTACTGACATTGGGCAGGATAGTAGGCTTGGCTTCGCTCTACCAGCCCTCATATCCTATGACGTTATATGCAGTGGAGTGCATGAGGCCCACTGTATATGATTGGAGCATTGCACTACTGGGAAACATGAAACATCAGATCAGTGATTGTAAGGCAAAACTTCAGTTTCAACAGCATACTGAGCATGTTTTTCTTCAAGCATGTTCCAGAATTGAGCCCTAGAGTTGACGTTCCTCTACATGGGGTTCGAGATCCGGACCAACGACATTGGGCGGATGTGATGCGTATACTGGGTGGAGGTAGGGTGTCCAACCCCTATCCAACTGATCTCTTTTCATGGTGGCAATGACAAATAGTTTCCATCGATGACTACCCCTATGCGGCGATAGATTTTCGGGGAGAGCTGGACATGCCGCTACCACCAGGATCAGCATACAGTGACATAGGTAATGAATCTTGACCCTCTCTTTAATATTTTTGAGTTATTTAATTTTTTGTGTTTTCTGATTATATGGAATCAAAAGACATTTTTTTGGGTGACAATACATAGTGATATCTACCATATGCATGCAGATGTGGGACCACAGTGGCCTGAAGGCTTCCCTCATCATAGACGGAGGGGAAGAGGAGATGATATCACGGGTGTGGATGTGGAGCGGACGCCCCAAAGCATTCATACCAACTTTGTGAGGTTGACACATAGAGTACCGATGGCGCAAGTCGAGGACTTTCTTGAGGCCATGCAACGCCAGGTGGTGGGTGTACCATGAGCATGGGTGCAGCTATTTCAATGGCTAGCTAGATCCATGGTGACATTCCATGATCACAACCCCCCTCCTCCTCCACAGGCTTAGATACCTAGGAGTGATACATTTTGTATTACCATGTATTATATTTTGGTGGCTCGAGAGCCCCATTTTTGTATTATGACACTATGTATTACCACATTTTGGGTGTTTATAAAAACTTTTATGATGATCGGTTTATTTATTCACATGTGTAAAAATTTGTGTTTGTGATGAGTTCATTGTGTATGAAACAAATGCCAATCTAACACGTAGTTAGCATATGAGTTAACAACTTGATTATTAATTCTTGGAATATGTATGTATGTTATATTGTCAAATTGTCATTCTAATATTATCACACATAAGAATCTTCTTAATAATGTTGGATCTCTAACATGGTACAACCCATTAAGGTGTGACACTACTAACTCCAAATCAAGACGTACCTTAAGAGAGAGAACGCCATGTAAAATGACATCCTATAGAAGCTCAATAACGACACTATATTCAGCAACATTGTTTGAAGATGGCCATAAACATACATCTCCTGAAGACAATACCTGACCCATAGGAGTATAAATCACCCAAGCAGTAGAGGTTGAGTGTTTAGTGTGACGGCTTGCACCATCCGCGAATCCTATGAAGGTGGAAGATTCCATTGACATCTACCAAAAGAAATGGAAACTAATCACAAACCCAATCACTATAAGAAAAAAGACCTACCTATGAAAAAATATACAATAATATACAATAACCAACCTTGGCTAAAAATCATGCATAGTACCTTTTGAGATAGAGCCCATTTCTAGCCTCTGCCAACGCCATTCCCTCATAATCCACTAACTCATAACCGCCCTTCTCCAACACATGCTTGACGACGTAAGGACCATGCCACACGGGGTTAAACTTTCCTGCCCTTAAGGGTTCTTTCGGTGATCCCACAAAAGGACCAAGTCTCCCTCACTAAATCTCCTTATACGGACAGCCTTATCATACTGGACCTTTACGCGATGCTTATTTAGTTGTAGAGCCACCAAGTCATCTCGACGCTTCCCATCAAGTTGCCCAAGGTGGAACAAATGCTCCACCAATGGGGAAGTGTCTGGTAAGAGCTCTATGGCTAGTTTCAAAGAAGGAATCTCACACTCATGTTGGGGCGCACGCCTTAACGGTCATTAATTTTGGTAACTCCACGATTTTTGTGGAAGCTTGTAGGCGGATTTGCACGTCAAAATAGTCTTAGGGGTGTCGGGGTTGATTCAAAGCCCTATTTTTTGTAATTGTCCATAAATTTCAGGTGCAATCCCATGATTTTGTAATAGTGCACTTGTATAAATATGCACTCATGTAAATATTTCAAGAGTATCTAATGACATGAGGATAATGTGATGCGAAGTTAAGATCGATTTTGGGTTTTTAAGGTCAAGTCCCAGCTATGTGCATGGACGACCTCTGCAGCTGTGTGCGCAGAGGGTTTTGTAAGAAGGAACTACAGCTAAGTGCGTAGCTTAGAGTTGTAAGAAAGGAACTATAGCTAAGTGCGCAGCTAGACTTGAAGGAAAGGATCTGCAGCTGAGTGCGCATATCAAAACTATTGTTTTGTGAAAAGTTGAATAAAAGTGCAGTTCTGTGGACGTAGCCCCTACCCTGGGGGTGAACCAAGTTATATCTTGTGTTGTGGTTGTGCTTGATATTGTTTCTGTTTTCTTTTCATGCATTGATAAGTAGATAAATGATAAGTAAGATAACGACTAAATATTAACTTCGCTGTGAATTCCCAGTTAAGGGTTAAGCAAGAAACCGTTTGTTTATCTAACTGCGAAGCTAACTAAGTGAATGCCAAAGCTCTATTTTGTATAAATATTTGTTGTTAAGGCTAAAGGTACAGTAATATCCCTCTTCTGCTTGCAGAAACCTGATTCTGCGGCACTCCATGTACAAGTTGATATGGAGAAAAACCCATGGCAGTCTTAACAACGGTTCTATAAGCCCACAAAGCAGGATATAACATAATGTGCCAATTATTTTTGCTTTGTGCGATGGTTCATTGGAAAATGGATTTGAGTGATTTGTTCATTGATTCTACCTGTCCATTCACTTGAGGGTTTTAAGATGAGTAATGCTCTTGTTTGTACCATAACTTCGATGCCAACTCTTCCATCATATGATTCTGAAAGTGCGAGCCATGGTCAGTGACAAGCTCTTTCAGAATCCCAGACTGAGTAATAATCTGGTTGAATAGGAAGTGTGCGGCTGTCTCGCCGTTGGATTTAACTATAGCCATAGCCTCAGTACATTTTGTGAAGTAATCAACAACCATTATGACAATGAGACAGCCACTATAATGGGGTAGGTTTTGAGAGCATATTATGTGCAAACACCTGGTAAGGATGGCACCTCTTGACCGCATCTACACAATCCTTAAAGATCGACGGCCATAAATAACACACTCTTAAGATTTTTTGGGCTGTAGAAATCCCAGATAGATGACCACCACATGTCCCTCTGTGGAAGTCATTCAGCACTACCTCAGCCTCTTCATGAGTTAAACAACGACGTAAAATGGAATCTACCCCACGGCGGTACAAAGTGTTATTCACTATGAGGTAATTATTAGACACGTGACATAACCGTCGTCGTTCATCCTATGAGATGTGAGTATGGAACTTAAATGTTTGTAAATATATAATGATATCCCCATACCATGGGTCTAAAGTTGAGATTAAGAGGATGTTCTCATCGATAAACGTATATTCACAAACCAACTCCTCGACCTCGCTTGGGAAATCCAATATAAGCTCTGCAAAAATTAATGATTCTTTGATATTGCCAAAACAAAATTGAGATCGAATTCTTGTAGGATGACAATCCATTTATTATATTTTTCCCTAATCATCCTTCGAGTGAGGATGAATTGAAATGGATTGACATGGGCTACAACCAAGGTTTGGCGAAGGAGAATATAATGTCTCAATCGTTGAACCTCATGTACGGTAGCTAAGGAAAGCTTCTCAACATGAGAATAACAAATATCCACATCAATAAGATTCTGGCTCAGATAGTATATGACATTCTCTTGGAGCTCCTCATCCTCTTGAACAAAAACCATACCAATTGTCTCCATGGACGGGGCCACATAAAGTAGAAAATCACGGCTATAGTCTGTGGGACTAATCACTGGGGCCGATACTAGGTCTTTCTTCAGCGCATCAAAGGAATCCTGATCTCACTCATCCCAACAAAAAGTGGTGTCCTTCTTCAAAAGACGCATGAAGCCTCTATTCAAATTGGCAAAATTGACAACGAATCTCTGTAAGAAGTTTGCCATGCCTTACAAGCATTGAAGATGACGAATGTTTTTCAAGGGATACAACTGAATTATTGCCTCAACCTTCAAAGGGTCAACTCTTATACCCTATTTAGAAACAATGAATCCTAACAAGTGGCTAGACTTCACACAAAAGATGCACTTGTGAGGATTTAACCTGACCAAATAATTGTGGCACCTTTCGAATACCAATCTCAAATGATAGGAATGATGCATTACCATATGAGAATGAGCAGCAAGGTCATCCAAAAACACTTTGATAATCGATTTGAGATTGTGGAAGATCAAGGTCATAGCCCACTGAAAAGTAGCTCTGGCATTCTTAAGGCCAAAAGGCATTTTCCGATATGCAAAAGTTCCCCAAGGACAAATAAATGCAGTCTTATGTTGGTCCTTGGGTTTAATTTGTATATGATTGTATTTGGAAAAGCTGTCCATAAAGGAAAAAACCTCGCTACCCACACACTCATCCAAAATCTAATCAATAAATGGTGTGGGGAAATTGTCCTTAGTACAGGAACAATTCAAATCATGGAAATCAATACACATGCGGATCACTCCTTGATTCTTGTCCACTGGAATGGGGTTTGAAACCAACTCCGTCAAGGGAATGGGATAGATAAAACCAACTTTCAACAGTTTCTCTATCTCTACCTTAATCGCGGGTGCTTTCCTATGATTCACTGCATGCAAGTGTTGTCAAACAGGCTTACCATTGGCATAAGTATTAATTTCGTGTTTCATCATAAGACCAAGCAAATATATCATGAAATTATTTAAACATCTCAGTGTACTCTTCAATATCAGCATGGGAACATTTTTCCCCAATATAGACATTCTCTATCCTACCAGGATCACGAGAGATATTGATAGGAATCGTTGGAGATATATTTTCCATGTTTAAATTAGCCATCGGACCAAGAGAGCTTAATGGAACCATAGGACTTCCAATTCTCTCACTAATAACCTACCTAAATTCCTCATGCTCCAAGCGGTTAAGCTCGGGAATAAAGTAAGATCTATGATGGAGCTCTTCGCATGGTGGTTCAACTCTCGACATGGCCTCAACAATTGCTTCGTCTGAAGGAAAAAAACTATCCAGGCAGTCGTGTGCATGAGAATACTATACTGCCCATGCAGGAAACACATAAGGGTCCTCCTCCTTTGTCCATGAAGAGGAAGGACTGGGCTCTACAACACACCCTACATTAGCTTGATAAGCTACCATAGTTGCAGGCAACGGCATGTCCATCACGATGGGCTCACTCGAAGTACTCTATGTAGGAAGAATCCAAGGATCTTCCATATGACTCGTGCGAAAAGACACCAATCTCATAGATGTCGAATCCTCACTGGAACTAGACCCTTTCATAAGGATAGGTGCAGGATAACTAAAAATTCCCATGAGGGATGGATACATGCCCACACCCACACTCACAGTTGCCGGCTGAGAGTGCTCTACAATCGGGATCGAAGCTCCCAAAGATGTGGTAACAAATGGATTCTTGAATGACGTTTGATCAATCGTAACTATCTTCCCATTAAATGGAAAGCATACAAAGCGAAATAGTGAAGAAGCTATGGCTTGCATACTATACATCCAATTCCTACCCAGCAAGAGATTGTAGTCAAGGGGTGCATCAACCACCTCAACCTCTATCACAATGGTCTTCCCTCCCAAACAGACCTTAAGGGAAGGAAGGATCTCATGCAGTATAAACGATCTCCCATCAAACACAGTTAACATGGTCATTGATTTAAGCAACTTAGGGGAACCTAAACCCTTCCAACATGATAAAGACATCATAGAAGCAGCAGCGCCTTCGTCAATAATAGTGCACTTGAAGGTCATGTTAAGACATTCTACGTGAATCAAAAGAGACACATAGTAAGGCAAGCAAGACTGAAGTCCTAAGGTTTCAAATTTAATCATGTAGGAAGAATTATCATAATTCACACTAAGGGAAGAAAGAAAAGCCTTCCTTTG
The DNA here is from genome assembly GCA_001517045.1 of Pseudotsuga menziesii. NCBI lineage: Eukaryota > Viridiplantae > Streptophyta > Pinopsida > Pinales > Pinaceae > Pseudotsuga > Pseudotsuga menziesii. The sequence goes on from LPNX011158072.1 coordinate 402,720, forward strand.
CGAAGGACAACTTTGAAGTACTTCTAGTGCAGACATCGCACAAGGAGTGTGGCCCAAATCCTTGACAATAGAATAGTTTTGGGAGGCTCAGTCATTAGGATTGTGCCTTGAACGCTTAAGGAATCCCTTAGGAATGCCAGGTTCAACTTCAGGTTTATCCACAGGTTTTTCAATATGCAAAGGAGTCCCTGGTGGATCAGGTTCCTTTCCTAGGTTGGGTTGTGATGAACCATAGTCCTTCGCATGGGTCACAACTTTTTCAACACATACCATGTTCATGCAACCACAACCACTACCCTCTGGTGGATCTTGATCACCACTAGACTGATCATGGGTCCTCGAGTTCATATTTTGATTGTGATGTAAAGGGTTAGTCAGCACAGTTGGGCCCTGCATTGAGAATCTCAAGGCTTCATTGATACGAGGGCACAAGTAAGTGAGATGATCTTCCTTACACAACTTGCAAAGAAATTTAACCTTATGTTTAGCTCGCTTGTCCCCCCCAACATTACGAGTGTTCTTGTCATTATTATTAGAATTTTCATTCCTATTTCTGCCCTTACGATTATTCTTACCCTTCTTTTTATTCCATCTGGGCTGCCGATAACCCTTTTGGTCTGACGATTGCATCGAAAGCACACTCACTGTTTGGCTAGGTTGAGACGAAGTCGTGGCTTGTCCCGAAGCAGATTGGTTGATTGTCAATTGACTAACTTGTTTTTCAACCGAATCCACAGGTTTAGCACTCGCACAGCCAACAATGCCATTGGCATGTGGTCTAGGTTTAACTTTGGGGTCGAAACTAGAACGTGGAGCATTGGGAATGATCTCATATAACAAATCGGACTAAGCATAAATCAAATCCAGTTCTTGTGCCCTAAAAATGGCTTGTTCCTCATTTTGCACTCTGGATGTAGAAACATCCTTTGCTATATACGGAAATAACAACTTGAGGAACCATTTGAGGAGGAATTCCACCAGTATAAAGGATTTAATTAACCTCTTCCATCTATGCCACTCTTGGATATGATCCAACATATGTGTGGCTTTATCTTGTCAAAATGTCAACAAGAGTTATGTACCAACATCATAACACACTGGTAGTTGGAAGTGGTTAAGAAAAGTCATCGCTAGGTCATCGAATAAAGCGAATGCCCCCTTAGGTAACTCTATATACCATTTCACAGCAGGCCCTATAAGGGTGTGTTGAAATAGACTTAAATGGATTGAGTCCTAGTGTAAGGAATTTGAAGAGCACCATAGGAGAAAGGTAGTAACATATTCGCTCAAATCCTCTCCTGGTTTGACCTCGAATTTGGGTATGTTCGAGGGAAGCTTAGTAGGGACAGCCGACCAAGCTGGGTCATGAGCTACAGGATCATTCGTCAATCTCGACAAATCAAGAAGATTCAGTGTTGCAAGGAAAGGGAGCCTAGGATGATTAGGTCGATGGACTGCTCCCTGATAGTTCTTATTCGCATAGGTCTGATTACCATAACCACCATGGCCTTGGCCATAGTTCCCTCCTCCCGTTTGACCCGTATAGGGTGGCATGGATGTACCATAGTGTGGTGTACCTTGACTATTTAGAGCTACAAAGCCGTAATTTGGAGAGTAAGTGGGTTGTTGATACCCGCACCCATAAGGTAAAGAACCATGTCCATACTGCATCCCATAATAAATTCCATACATCATTGTATGAGATGTCCCATGAGACACTCCATAAGTAGGAATATATGCTCTGGAAGTAGGAATATACACTCTGAAAGTAGGAATATATGCTCTGGAAGTATTAATATGATCTGTAGAAGTATGAACATGACCTCCTAAAACAATGGGTGGTACTTGAACCTGAGACACAACTGGTCGAGTAACCGTAGTACGGACATGACTTGTAGCAACGTTCCGACCTGAAGGACCATGTGAATAAGGTGGAGGGTGAACATTCGAAGAACTAGGGATAGAGGACGAAGGGACCTATGTAATTATGTACATGTTATTACCTATAGTCACTCGTCTCAGATCTGGTATCCTAATGGGATCACTAACCCTATACCTAGGAAGAGTATGTGATGTAGCTTCCACTGTCGGGATGGAAGGTGCAATGTGACTTGTTCTCCCAAACATATCCGCATGGTAAGGAATGAGAGTGCCCCCAAGCATAGTGTTAGGCTCAAACTCAGACTCAACATGGAATGCCAAATTGTGTGTGGGAAAAACAGACATACCATAACTACCATAACTAGTGCTCACAGGTTCAAAATGAGTCTCATCGTTTTCCGACATTCCATACCGGTGATGCGTCAATGGGGGATCAACACTAGAGTAAGTAGGTCTATCATGAAAAGTACATATCTCAGAAATTATCAGACCTAACTTAGTCAAATCAGGTGAAGGATCATAGTTAGGAGTAAAATCACCATCTTCCACTTGAATGGGAGAAGGTTGTTCAGGAATACCTTCTACATGGTCTCCCATCATGTGTGAATCAATGTGTGAAGTAGTCCACCTGGAATGTCTATTTATCTCTCCCAAAGGAGGAGGAGATGTAGAAGGTGGAATTCCTACTAAATGACAAGAATGGTGAGGGGCCACACCCGAATCCACAATGGCTCAAAAAATATAAAAGACTCTCTATCTACACAAACCCTAGGAAAGCTAACGTGCACAGAGCAATCAACAAGAAAATCTAAAGCCAAACATAAGCAATCAAGGGTAGGATAAGTGAGCTCCCGAATGAAGCAGGTATGTCTCTCCTAGGAGAGGCTTGAGACTCCAACACACAACAAGCAGATGTATGTAACCAATTATAGTGGCCCTCAGCTTCAACACATAAAGCGACTGTGTCGTTCGGACTCTACCTAGCTGGGACACCCGCAGAATAACCCCTACAAAGTACCCCCTTGATAACCTAATGCAACTAAGGTCACCTCAATATAATCAATGCTTAGGTGGATAGTCGCAGGCGAGATTGACCATATGGGCAGGGTAGCAAGGCTAGAAATTCTTGAAAGAGCCCCTAGATACTAATACGATCATGGAAATATATCTGGTGCTACTCATTTATTACTAGGGGTCATCCCAATCATTAACCACTCACACTCCCTTGTGATTAACTCCCTTTCGAGAGGAGGATCCTGAGAAACACCAATTATACCAAGGAATTTCACACTCTCACCTGGACAGACACATACATGTTGTTGTTTAGTGGTCTTGGAAAATTTACTCACAATGAACTATTCCAAGACCCTAAAACCTAATCTTGTTGGTGCACCCTACAAAAGAAAAGAGTGTAATTCATTTTATTATGCATTGATTTTAATTGGCTGTAATTACTCAAAGGAAAATGGCCGTGCAACTAGTGATATGAAGACTCAACAGTGAAATAAAAGTGCACACCATAAAAAACAATGCTACTTGCAATCTTTGTCAAACGAAAAATAGGGTATGCCACTACATGAGATTCATAAATATATATTCCTTTCCGAATGCCAATGCAGTCCTTCCTATATAAAAGCCTAAACACAACTCTCATCCAAGCAATCCAATGCGAGTACCTCCTGAAATCCATATCTAAGATGCAACTAAGAGTGCAACTACTTTGTACTTTTCAATATAAAAGAATAAAAAATGTAATAAAAGTCATCTAAAACTCTCAGTCTTTGCAGCAAGTATAAAAGACAAGCCTAGCAAGACACCAAGACAAAAAATAGTAATGCACTAATGGCAAAACAAAAAGGATAAATGATCAAAACTACTTTCAAAGAAAAATCAATGAAAAAGTAGTCTCTGGTCACAAAAGAAGCATCCAACAGACAACATCAGACCCAAGGAAGACCCAACCACACTCACAACCCACCCAACAACTTCCCACAACATCAAACTCACCAAAAGGGAGGATGTACATGACTGTTTAAAGAACAACTGCGTATATATGTGAATTTTAACCAAAAACCTGCGTATACAGAGAAGGCGGTGGTAAAAAGCAGGCCAAGGGTCAAACAAATAAAGGGGAGTGTCAATGGATGAACATACTATAAAATGCAACACAGAAACAAGGAGAAACAAAGAACAAGTCAAGAATATCAAGCACATTGTGCCCCCAGACCCCAAAGAGAAACAAGGAACATCCCCAACGAAGTCGCCAATTCTGTTACGGAGAGAAATTCCTATGGCTTGGGGTACCACAACAAACAACTTGACTCCAGAAAACAATCCTTTCTAATATGCAATAGAAATCAAATATCCAACACTAAAGGATCAGACCTCGTACCTTATTTTGGATGGTTGAAGTAGATCCTCGTTGAGCTTTCCAACTTCATCTTGAATTGATAAATCACTTCCTTAACAACAAGTAAAAAAAACAAGCATACTATATATATGGGTGTTAGATCTATTCTAGCATATATAATCAACAATGTATAAGCATTTGAAATCATCCATGGATAAAATATTCATTCAAACATACATTATTGGACAGGAAAAGATATTTCTATTAATATAAAATCAGAGATTACAATGGATACAACCTCTACCGACACGTCTGCGAATCGAAGAAACTAAATCCCCTACTTGGGCCTCCACCACCTCAATCCTCCATCTCTCGATAGCAAGCTCACAAGAAAAACGGAAGCTTAGGAAGAACACAAGAGTGCTCCAATGGACAAAGGGATGCAGACTCAAGCACAAGTTCCGTCAACAATGGACTATGGTTTCTTTGCTCTCAATTTTCTTATATCTTCAATGTATCCAAAGAGTTCCTTACATATTATTTCAAAGAGGTAATGAAAGGTCGAATTCGATCGATCTCAAGGCATATGGAAGGCCAGGAGTTAAGTGAGTCGGATCCATGTCAAGGAAAACTCCAAAAGGATTTGAATTTTGTACACATCCCGATGTACACAGTTTTAGGGGTCAAACCTGCATATATACGTGATTAGGGGTTTAAAAGTCATGTGTATTAATTTTCACATGTTTATAGTGATGGCCAAGGAAACATCAAAGGACAAAAAATTGTCCAAGGGGTCTAAGGAGTCTGCAGAGGGATAGGGGAAGTCCATACAAGTGTGATTCACCTGGAGTGGTAAAATCAGCTACAACATATGTCCTCTAAGGAATCTACATACTTGGATTCACAATAGATGATTGCTGCATTATCATCATTTTCCAACTCTAGTAGAACATCAAATACCTACTACTCATCATTTTATCTCAACTCCCTTGCACGGATATTTAGATTCACCTCCTCTTCGTAGAAGGTTTCCTCAATATCTTCTCTTTTGACACATCAATGTTGTAATATGTAGAACATTCAATGTACATAGATCCAATTTTAGGATATTCATCAAACACTTTTAAATGCATTTAAGATATATTTTGACGATGATGATCCACTTGATGGACAGCCTATAATTTTTTTCTATTTTGTATATTCCATTGGAATTCCTATGCATAATATTATTTATGTAAAATGTTTTAATGACATTGAATGATAAAACTACATTTCATGGTATTATATGTATAATTTATATTCATTTTTTTGTATTTTTAATACAGTACTATGTTATAGTTGTAAAAAAATCTATCTCTTTTTATCAGTATTTTATTTATGTGATTGTTATATTTTTAATTATATATAAGTTTACAAGAGTTCCTTAAAATGTTTAAAGCACATGCTTCTCTTTATTTCATTATTTCAATAAGCTAAAATACATGTTTCTCTTTATTTCATTGTTTCAATAATTTACACAATACAATGAAAAAACATTACAATTTTTCTTGTGCTAATTTTATTTATTTCATTGTTTCAATAATTTACACAATACAATGAAAAGCATTACATTTTTCCTTATGCTAATTTTAGTTACAGGGAAAATTGTACATAGCTCTCAGGAATTAGTTTATCATAAATACTAGTGACTGGTAAGTTGTAATAGTAATAATTATGTAGTTTGTAGATTGCTATCTATCATAAATTTGTTTGAATGTCATCATTATCAAGCAATAACTACTTATTAAAGGGTGCTAGCTCAATGGTAGAGCGCCTGCCTAATTATAGGCGGGAGGTTGGTGGTTCAATTCCTCCGTGCCCTATCATAAATTTGTGACTACAAAAATGACTAAATTCACATATATACAACTATTAGTAGCTAATTTCCCATATCTTAGTCGTATTTAGCTTAGTCATTAATATGTTAACATCTAGTATTTTATTTAGTCGTATATTTGGTCATTAATTGTTGCAATGAGTGACTAAATCAATGACTAAATCTGTGACTAAATATTTGACTAAATCAATGACTAAATCATTAACTATCAATGACTAAAACAATGACTAAATCATTGTCTATCGATGACTAAATCATTGTCTATCAATGGCTAAATCAATGACTACTAAGTCAAGCTATTAAGGACTAGTGAAATATGACTGGCTATAATATAGTGGAAATTAGCTACTATTAGTCGCCAACTCAAAAATAGTCATTTATAGCCTGATTTTAGTCATTAATTTCTCATTTTATACTAGTGTAATGTTTATCATGATATTAATCATCATTATCATCCTCATCACCATCTTCATCGTCATTTTTTTCCAATCAGTCTAATTTACTAGCATGTTCCTATGAGATTAATAAAGGGGTATCAAGTATTCTTTAACACCATAAAAATAAGGAATACATGATCATAAAGCATAAGAATTTTTCATTAATTTTATGCTACACGAGGGCCCCTAAATAAGAATATACTACTTGTGTTACTTTTACACTCTGATAATGAATTTTTTTAGGTATGCTGTTCACTAGTACAAAATGATAGATACGTGAGAAAAAAATGACAGAATTCTACACACAAATGACCACTTTTTATTTGGCAATTATTGGTGGCTAATTTCTAGTCTCTTATAATGTGACAAAAAATGTAGTCATATTTAGTTTGTACATTTATAGCTTGTCTTGTGGTCATTAATTTGGTTGTATATTTGGTCATTAATTTTCACAACTAATGACCAAATATACAACCAAATTAATGACCACAAGACAAGCTACAAATTACCAAACTAAATATGACAACATTTTAGGTCACTAATTTAGTCGTTTTTAGTCATTTTATATGCAAATTTTGGCCATTCTTTTGGTCACTTATCTCTCATTGTTTGGTCACCTATCTCTCATTTTTTGGTTAGTAATTTAGTCGATTTTAACCAATATTGAAATATCATTAGGGAACAGAGGAATCAAATCATCAACATGCTTACTTGTAAGGCAGTCACTCTTCCACTAAGCTAGCACCCTTTAAGAGTTTTGGATCCTAACTTACAAAGTCCTATATAATGGTAAAAAATATCAATACATTCCTTTGATTATATAATAGTTATAAAATTATGATAGATTTTATAAGTTCATAAGATATTATTAAACAATTTCTGAAATCCATGCACCTGGATATGGAAATGTTTTAAGACTTTGAAATTATGTTATGAGATATGGGTTGTGTCAAGGTGTTCTGTCTGAATGTGCTTTGGAAAATGAGATGAGATGAGATGAGATAATTTCATATTGTACTTAGAATTAATTAATTTATTATATTATATGTTGTATTTTCCAAAAGCACAAACAAACAAAATATCTCTAGTGCATCATTTACAAGCAAAGAATTCCTCATAATTTTGATCCATGAAGCTATCATAGAAGTGAAACTATTTTGATACTTGAATATAAAGAAAATAATAATTACATCCTAAACCAAGGAGCCACATTTAATATGAAAAGAAGAGACACAAAATATTAAAAAAAATCAAATATAGTAAATTTTAAACATAATCAAAAGCTACAAGCAAAGATGTCGAGAATTCCCCACATCCAAAATAAATTTACATGAATGCATAAAATGATGAAAATCAATTTTTCAATGGGTTATTCAAGGGATTACAGAGGGTAAATTCCATCCTACTCATTTGGGTACAAATCCTGCTTGTGACATTATTAAATTTTTGTGAGCCAATTGTTGTTGAGGCTCTTCATGAATAATCAGGAATATCTCACCACTGCTTACAAGATAGAGGATGGATTTATTGATTACAAGTAAAAAATTAATTGATGAAGCTTCATTAAATTCCTCTCTTTGGAAAGATTCATCAAGTTCCTACTTCTCATTAGGGGTAATATCTTTTCCAGATAGCTTAAACAAGCAATTCTGGATCCTAGAAGAAACAAGCACAAAACACTATCTTGTTATTTTTAACAACAACATTTGTACAATCAAAATAATAGAAATAATTATATTGTAATATCTCTTAACCAATTTTTAAAAAAAATGTATATTATGACATATTGAAGAGAATGCAAGCCTAAAGAAAATCATTAAAATATCTCTTTATAGCTTCGCATTTCTAAAAACTGGCATTTTTACAATCTTGATGTAGAATTAATGCAACCAAACACTAGTATAACTTCATTGTATGGGAATTGTTTCTTGAATAATCAGAATGTGAAATCTAATGTAAATGCTTCTAATTATCCTCATAAAGTCTTCCCCAACAAGGCTTATAGTTAAACACATGTTAAATATAGATGGAAGAAAAATTATGGCTCATAAGATCAATTAATCTTAGACAATTTAAATAGGATGGTGTTTCTAGATTACTATATTATTTTCCTATTGCTAATTGGTTTATCATGCTACAATATATTATTGCATTCATTCATTTAATAACTTCACCAAATACAAATCAAAATCATTCAATATAAATACAAAAGAAAAGGTTTTCATGTTGACAATGACAAACAACAAAAATTGATGTTCTTGAATTGTAAAATACACCTGGCATGTCTCTACAGCAATGATATACACATTGACTTTGTCGGATGTGTTGTCAACACCAAATCAACAGTATGATTGTTAATAGCATAAACAATCGGTGTCGGTGATTTTCCTAACTTGTATACTAGCCTTTTAAAATTCTCTTCAATATATGATTCAGTAGTTTCATTGTTTTCATATGCAAAATTCCTCAATTTATGTTTATTTTGGCATTGGTAAGCAATATAAACCTATTCTTCTAAATTTGATAAAATAATCATGTGGGAAAATGAACTGGACACCACAATATAATTCCCAAGATCCATACTTATTGATAAATTTCCCAGTTCTTATAGCTTGTGAGGATCACCCTTTCCCTCATATTCTCCAGAATGCTCATAACATTCTTGGACCTACATAAGAAGGAACCAAAACAAGACCAAGCATCTTGGAAATTATAGAATACATTTGACATTTTTGGGGTACAAATAAGTATGGAAATTTCATTATTTATAATTAATTAAGCATAATGACTTGTGGTATCCAAAATATTAACCACATATACTGATTTTAGTGCATTTAGAAGAAATACAAATCCCATTTTGTACACTAGTTTTCCCTTTTGTTCAATATTGTTTTTTATCCCAAAATATTAACGTTACTTTTAAAAGAACTATCAATCAATCAAATTGAGCAAAGAACCAAGGTATACACCATTCTAATGTTTCCAAATAGCGTGCACACACACACACACACACACACACACACACACACACACACACACACACACACACACACACACACACAAAGACACACACACACATATACTTCAACTAGAAACACCAAATTTAAGACATCTATTCATTTAGTACAACAAGAATTATATCCATATTCGAAAGAAAAAGGTCATCCAACATGCTTGCAAAAGAAAACGAATGTTCTTAACTAGTATCTTACATATAGTTTTCATATGAAATACAAAGATAGATTTTGATACTTTAAAAACTAGGCAACGCATGTAACCCATGTACATCTGAGTCATAACGCAACACAAGGAAAGTTGTATGAACCTATTTCTACAAAATAGGTGATTAACTTGAGACTAGCATAGACCCTACTCTAACTTCTGTAGTGCAATATTGCACGTGAATAGAATAATTTTCCACAAATATATAGGTTAGACCATAGGCATCAATTTGGATATAAAAATGAGTAAAATAGCCACAAAATTGTTCTTACTTAAAATGACTAGCATAGACACACAATTATTCATCCTTAAAATGACTATCATAGCCACAACAAATTTTATGTGTCATTCCACAGACGTAAGAATGCTAAAACATATATCTTACATGGTTTGATTCTGATAGCCTATATCCCACTAGTTGCATCACCAACATGTAGGTATACTATTAAATGTAATGATACTTAACAAGTAGCTAGGTCGTATCTTTTTATAAAGACGGAAACGTCAAATTCTATATATCATGGTGTACAAATAATTTTTGTAAGACCTGAATATTATGGGCCATGGGACACTATCAAATCATATGTGTAGGTTGTGATAGTTCAATGTTTTGATATAGTGAAGTGTGAAGACATGTTTCTTTTTTGATTTTATGTAATCTTTCATTTTCTCCATATAATATCATATTTTTCCTCTTTTCCATCCATCTTACCATGCTAAAGTTGATATCCATTCTATTATCCCTAAGGTTAGTTGAATCAGTCGCCACCAATGTTTTTAGACATTTGGGTAGTTATGTGTTAGTAGGGGCTTGGTTAGAATATCCCTTGGTGAAGTGTACTAATGCATGCTGACATGTTTACCAAGAATGTGATCCATTTTAAATGTGGGGAGGCATGCTTAGCTTTATCCATGGGTTTTTCCTTGGAAAAAATGATGATATCCATCTTCTCTTTAGATTTTGAATACTGCAAAACTCAAATATGCCCCTAAGAGAATACAAATATACACATAAACTATGTAAAGAATATTTGTGTGGTTTGTGTGCATTTCTAGCTAATAGTGAAGAATATCATAAACATCAGTGATGAATAGGACATTTAGATCAAATATCCAACACAATATTAGGAGAAATGCTCCTCTTACACAAAAACATTATCATATACACCACACATTATTTTATGGTAGAAGTATACCTCAAGAATTGTCCTTATGTTGTTCTCATTTGAGAGGTGCTACTACTTGAGAAGAATCTCTATCCATGCACTCATTTTTGGGTTCTCGCAAAGAAATTATAAGTAACATATGAATATCCTAAAAGATCATTTGTACTACCAATATGGTGCTAAATATCTAAAATTTTAAAAAGAATATTCAAGGGATTGTTCCACATAGCTATTCAGGATGTTGACATCTCATATGCAGTGGAATTAAAAGATAAATTCAATTAAAAAATTCTACAAATTTGTAACAGATCTCATGCAACTTTTCTTACAAATATGTATCTACAAGGATTAGTTGAGCTTGTTGAAATAGCTCCTTTTACTGAACTATGGTATCATAAAGAAATCCTATCTGATACTGCTTTGACTATAGAGTACTTTTATCATAGTTATGAGAGTGGTCATTCCTTCCTGAGAGACTTAAAGGTTGTTATTTCTCAGATATCCTTGAATGATTGGACCCCGATAGATTTCAAGTGTGTTTCTATGAAGGTGTATATACTTCAAAGGAACTTCTTTTCTACTATTAAGAATTCCATTCTTTTCTAGGAACCAAAAATGTGCTTATGAATTTTGAAACTCAAGAATATACCTGACGCTTTAATAAAACTTAGGGATTTACATAAATTGAGACAATTATTAGAAAATCCCCTTATAACAGTTCCATGGAAACGAACACACTTTCGCAAAAAACCAACTGTGACATACAGAAGGGAATGTAAGCATGACTATCCACTTTTCAGATTTTCGATGCAATAATATGATGTATTTGTATGTCTATTTTCTGAAGAAGAAGAAATAGTTACAACTTACAAGGGAATAAATATCTTTTATAATGTAAATGGTTTAGGGATAATTAAATAAGTCACCATATCAACAATCCAATCCTATGCCTTAACCATAAATTTGTTACCCATTCAATATGTTCCTCTGTAAGAAGAACAAATGTCAACTGCATGCTCTAAATTTGTAGCAACCAAGTCATTCTGAGTGGAAATCATCAGATGTCTCTTAATATAATGGTTTAGGCATTATTTTTTGGGGAAATGTAAAAATTTTAACATCAAACTTCTGGGGATCACCTATCAATTTTTTTCTAATTGACATAAGCGATCAATGCAATCACTAAAATACCTCTTGGAATGGAAATTCCACAAGAAGAATGAAATTGGTCTTAAAATCAATAATCCAATACTAATACTCAACAATGAATTTTGTACTCATTTCAATACATGCCCCTACAAAAAATCCAATTTTTTTTTACATGCCATGAATTGATTAAAAAAAAAACTCTTTTAGTGAGTGACATATATTATCTTCCCTAATATAATGTCAAGTGATAACATTCAACTGTTGGATATCACCCGCCTCTAGAAATAGTGTGCAATTGATTGATAAAAGTGATAAATACCATCTTCTCTAAAGGACTATTGTCAATATCTATGGATACAGCCAAATTTCCAAAAGAAGCCTTTAGGATGTGCCAAGATGTATTTAATAAGGAATTATGTTTTCTATTTAATATGGAAATGTATGGCACATGACATGTTATTTAAATTTTTTTATGTGTTATAAGCCATTATAATAGATTAATTGAAAGGAATATGGTTGAATTTCAACAATATACCATTCCATTACTACTATGATCTTTTTATTGAATTGAGAATAATTGAATTCAAACAATTGTCATTACATCAGAAGTTATTTGAACCTCAAACTCATAATCTGCATTCCCCAAATATATAAGCTTGTTTATTACTTGTTTGATCAGGTTATTTTTTAAAGGGCATATTATATCCCATAACTAAACAAGAAAAAGTACATAAAGAATTACAAATCTTGGAGCCAACGTGCAGCCATACAAGTTATTCATCCCTAGGAAATTTAAGAGAGATAGAAAGTCAACTTTGACTCTAGTATCAAGAGAAAACACACCTTTATAGAAAATAATGATCTGATATATAATCTATATATCCAAATCCAATTTAAAAATGTCAAATTCTTACAAATCTAATGGATTAGTAGCCCCTATGAAAACTAAACCGCATCACCTTTTCCAAGAAGTATATATAGTTATTAAAGTATTGAGAAGTCTGATTGTCCCTTTTAATACTATAGTGATTTGGTGCTCGATACTCAACAATAGTTTAGATGTCAAGGATTTTCTACATTACTCATTAGCCATATATATGGTCATTTCATGGTTTATCGAGATGAAATGGTTAAGCATGTTATATGGCATCACAAAGTTTCCATGGACTCTCGGGCATAGGAAGGTTAATTTTTTATCACTTTCTATAGTATTAATCATTTACTTAGATCATAAACGTAGAATATAAACTTAGGAGTTTTCTCCAAAGAATCACTTCCATAGTTTTAAATTCTTAAAATGACAACAATCTATGTAAATTGTTGGCTTAAAAATAACTTGGCAGACTAAGCAGTCAAATTGTTGCAAACAAAGAGTCCCATGTCCTACAAATAAGAGGATCTCATACTTCGATCGGAAATCTAACTAATCTTTGAGCTTAATTTATATAGTTATTATTAATATAATATACATTCAAGTTCTTAAATTTTCATGCTATGTATAATCCATAGAAAATGTTTAGCATAGTTAAAGAAAATTTAAAAATGTTTTATTTCACAAATATTCTATATAGGAGAAGATGTGATAAGAAAGATGGAAAGAGTGTCTATAACATAAAACACACAAATGTCATTTTCTTGCAATTATTCACTTATGTTCAATAAATTTCCAAAATTGCAACATCCTTTCCAACATTGTATCCAAGCTTGGTGAGTTTTACTTGGAATCAAAAGTCACAGTTGGTTTGGCTCATAAATGAGAAAATGGTTGTTTCCAAACTTGTGATCAAAAGTACCCACCAAGTTTTTCACATCTTGGTGATTTTGACCCATAAATCTGATCAAAATTATTGTTTTGTCCCATTATAAAAATCAAATAGAAAAAATAACACCATTCTACTAAAAAAAACTTTCAAGGCATTTTAGTTTTTCCAAGCCAAATCTAAGTCAAACCCTTACACTCTAGCCTTCCCAAGTTTGTCACCAAGCCAAGTTTTGATAATTTTCTTCCCTATATACTTTATTAGCTTTTAACAAATTTACAACTAGTCATAACACAATAAAAATATAAAACTCCACATATATACCTCCCAAATTGGTGGGTTGCATGAGCAATCAAAAGATCTATCTTGGGAAGACCACACTGTTTATATTTTAAGAGGAAAAAAAATATGGTGATAGTACAAGATACCTAGAGTAACCTATCCTATAAAATGTCTCTATTTGAATTTAAATATTGTATGAACATGGCAATCAATACAGTGGAATTCTAATATTATTCTTAAAAGTCCATGTTGGGAGACTAAATACATCAATGGCCATATAGACTGCACCGATTTTACCAAGATAGAAATGGCAGGCTATTAACCTTGACACTAAAGTAATTTTAATGGGAATTTCATTCCTTTAATGTGATCAATATCCATTTTAATGTCCCACTTGAAACAATGATTTCAGGAAAATTATATTAACAACAAAGGTTTCCACACCATTGTTATTAATGTACCCAAAGTATTGAAACTTTACCCATCATATCCAATGTTAAATAAATTAGCACATAAAAAATGCATGATCGGATAACCACTACATCCTCTTACAATGAAAAATTATCCAATATCTTAGTGATCTTCACAAGAACCACAACTAGATAAATGGTATGAAACCTATGGTCATGGTTGTCAGATAATTCCATCTTTTTACTGAGATATATATTAGGGTTTCTCATGAAATATCATTAAAGTGTTTGAAAACATGACCACTAATTCACAAATAACCCTTGACCACAACAACTAAATATTGTTCACCTGACATATGCTTCAAACAATGTCTAATATTTTAGTTTGGTCACTTCACTATATAGAGCATATCTTACTTGTTTTGGGTAGTTTCATGTGGTTCTAGTGTAACCTTTATGAAATCATCATTAATATTATAAGACTCATCTATTTTTTTTCTTTTGTCAGTATTTCAACTGGAGAGATTTAGGTGAGTGTATCCATAGGTACACTCATGTGAAATATTCTTTTGAAAAGACTTACATCCTCCTCCACCTCACCAATCTTCAAAAACATTAAAATAGGAATATTATATGTTTGGTCATTTGGATGGAAAACTTCTCTAAATATTTTGTCCCAAATATTTATATATAGATGCAGCAAATTAACTTTAGAAGATGCATCCATTATTGTGTTATATGCTTCACCATCATGACTTTGTTTGTATTTCCTCATCATGTCCAAATTTTTGTAACCTTCCTTTACTTTATCAGTATTACAGAGCGAAATAATTATGAATTTGTAAGTGTGTGTGTTTATTACAATCTTATTTTGTGAAAATCTTGAAAAAATTCCCAAATCTCTTTTTGTTTACCAAGATTACAAACACCCTAAACTAAGCCAAGGAGAGTGAGACTTATTGGTGTCTAATTTGAAATTATCATTGGCCGATAAATAACTAATGTATATTTAGGATAAACACTAGAAAGTGACCTAATAAATACATTATAAACATATTTGTTAAGAGGAAAACCAACACTTCTAATTAATTGTGCCATCTTAAAGGCATCTTTTATTTTTCAAGCTAAAATGTTTGCAAATATGTAATCCCTATATTAAGAGGAATAAGGTGAAACACTCGGTTTCCTTTTATATTTCAAAATTTGTTGAACTTCATCTAATATATCTTCCATATGATGATCTTCAGTCACAAAGTAGTATTTGACAAGTAATTGTATTATTCACT
Source organism: Pseudotsuga menziesii (assembly GCA_001517045.1). Classification (NCBI taxonomy): domain Eukaryota; kingdom Viridiplantae; phylum Streptophyta; class Pinopsida; order Pinales; family Pinaceae; genus Pseudotsuga; species Pseudotsuga menziesii. Next base: position 418,539 of record LPNX011158072.1, read on the forward strand.
AAGGATTTCAAGTGCTTATTTCCAAGGTTGGACTCCCTGTATTCCAAGTCATATTTGCCTACTAGGAAGTATTTTAAATATTTTTCATCATATAGAAGGACAATGTATCCTTTGGAAAAAGTTTGATTCTCAATATGGAGAGGAGAAAGTGTTCTCAAAGTTGTATTGAAGGTTAGGATACCCTTAGATAAGAGTGGAAGAAACTAACATACACAATATTGTTTTTAATTTTGATTGACCACCTCTAGTAAGGAAACTGACTAGATTGGTCTATATCCCACTCTTTCATTTTATTAGGGTGCATGAATTAATAATTATAATATTTATTAGGAGAAACAGATGACCCTCATGCGTGATTTCCACATGAATGTTACTAAAGCAGTTTACTTCTTCGAAGTGCTTAGTTGATTTGATTTATCGTAGATAAACCTCTATCTTGAGCATGGTAATGGAATAGGTAATGAAATGAGGTTTTCAACCTATTTCCATCAATTCCTCCAATACCTAGCAATATTGTTCAATTATAGAGGCCTGGTAGAGGGCGTTGATCACCAAAGCTGTGATAACTGATCCCAAAAATAGTTATTTTTCCTTTGCTTCATTTATCAAATTCAAAGAATTTTTTATATCCTCTGACCTACAAAGAAAACCAAATAAAAATACCAAATCTAATTCCGTTCAGTGAGATTATATCAAACCTCATTTTATAATAATTGGTTGGGCCAAATCAATATGCCCATCTAAGGAAAGACTTCACAATTGTGAACTTTAAAACCTTTGCATTCAATCTAAGAACCAAGTACTCCATTTCACTAAATTCCTTATATGCATATTTGTATATCTTGGCATGTATGTTTGCGAAGATAACAATTACAAATGAAAAAGAGGATAGGTCTATTCTTTACATTTTCATTGTTTAAGGATATTATCTATGGATTTGAACTAGTTGGCATTGCAAAAGGATTGAATTAATGCTTCATAAGAAGTGGAGTTATGAAAATAACATGGATGTTGTTGTTCCTATTGTTAGGATTATTATTCCTCCCTTGTCCAATTTGTTCATATGTCTAAATCATGAGTCATGTCTAAATCAGGAGTCAATCCAGTCTATTTTTAGTCACTAGCACCATTAGGTCCACTTGGCCTTATTGGGGCACATGTTCCAGTTATGAAAGTGTGGGGAACACTAATTGAGGTCTACTACCATTGATTGCACTTGCATGCATCAATTTGGGAGACTCCTAGATCAATTCCTGCAATTTAGGAGCCATTGGGAGTGTCGACACCAACCTTCAGTAGTTGAGTTCAGTTAGTTACTAGTAAAGCAGAGTTAGGAGTCAGTTACATTCAGTTCTAGTCCTATACATTTAGTTAGTGCTAGGTTTGCATGGCTACATGCAGGAGAGGCACGTTACTCATCTACCACGGTCACTTACCATTATTCAACACTGAAGTAGACACTTGAGTTTTGTTTTAGAACTTTGTTGAACTACAGTAATGGTTTAGACAAGGTCAGTTAACTATTGAGTCCTCCAATAGTGATTTAGACAAGGTATTAGTTACCTACAATCAAGTAGAGTCTAATCAATTAGAATTTACTCATGTGCATTCGAATTGCATGTGGCTATTTAAGTCATTTTATTTCATTGTAATTATTATCTAATTACTCTTTGATTAATGAAAAGCATTCACAGCTACAAGCCATTTTTGCACTGTTTCATTCTTCAATAACTAAGTAATTGTGTGATCTATCTTATGAGTTGTGTGTTTTTCCATAGATCTATGTCCTCAATTTAATATGGTATCAAAGCCTTAGTAGAAAAGGCACTTCTCCTCCTCAGATCTCCAGCTGGATCATTTTTTTGAGCAATTTGATCCATTCCTACTCTGCACTAAAAGCAGAAGGTTTACCACTTAATACCCCAAGTAAAGGAATTGTTGATCAAGATTGCTTGATCAACTATGTTGGGTGTTATGAAAACCTGATATGTGCAGGTAGTTGACCTTAATTTTTCTTTTGTGTATTTGAAAATACAACTTCGAATGGCTTCATCAATCTTGGATTCGTCAGTTCCTCTTCTCACCCTATTCACAAACTATTCAGAATGGAAGATGAAGATGATTGCATCTCTGACTTGAGACAAGATATCTATGAGGTGTCTATTAGAATTGGTGAAGAGTACTTTGAGAGAAAGGATGACTTGCTAAATGAATGTGATGCAACTTATGGAACAATGTGTATGGCCATTTCTCCTAGCATGCACTACCTCAAAATGTCTGTTAAAAACTGAAAGGATCTGTGGAAAATATTGGACAAAACTTTTGGAATGATTGATGATGATAATAATAGAAATTTGGAGAGAATACTTAGAAACATAAGAATTATAAATCCAAAATTCTCATATTCCACTCTCTCTGATGAACTTGTTCAAGACGAAGAATAAGTAGAAGCTTCTACACAGTCAATTCGAATTGAAGACAGTCTCCTTGTAGTGACTCCTTCTCCTGATGCTCTAAAACTTTATGAGATCTCTAATATCTTATCTCGTCATATGGATGAAACAGAAGAATACATTTTAATCTCTAATATTGAATAAAAATACCACCGCACTTCCATGCAAAAATTTATCGCTGATTTTCCTTTGAATTCTGTGCAAAATTTGTCAGTAATTGCTTCCAAAAGTGAAGATAAATTTTATTTTTATCCATATAATGTTGATGCTAGTGTGAAAATATGTAATAAATTGGATATTTTGGAAGAAATATCGGATTACCAGAGTGATCCATTCACTACCCATGATCTATATTTTCCAGCAAATTCCTACAGGATTGCATGCACCAAAATTTAGAATTTTGAAGAAGAAGAAAGTTGTGCATCCACCATCTCGGTTGACCATTTATTTCGATCTGATATGAAAATTATTGTATCTGATATTATATTATTTGTATATGATATGATATTTATTTGTTCATAATTTCAGGTTCATAAGCTTTTAGTATTGCTTGTAGCTATTCTCATCAATTTTGAGAAGAAACAAGTACCGCAAGTCTCCTACAAAACTGTTGCTGGGGACTTTATTTTATTTGAAAGTTTTGGATCTATTGTGAACTTATTTAGATATTATTTACTATATGATATGATATTATTTGGTTCAAATTTTAAAATCCAAGATCCTTCCGTCATGCTTGTAGCTACTCTCACCAATTCCGATGTGAAAAATCAAGTACCGCACTTTCTCTTCAAAACTGTTGATGGGGATTTTGTGTTAGTTTCCTCTTATGAGGTAGCTGATATTTTATTATTTGATTCATTAGATATTTTAAGAATATATATCATAATATGGAGCTCAATCATTCACTCTCAACAATCCCAGTGCTTCTCTACCATTGATCACATGCTCATCTCCTCACAGAACTGGTAAAGAGGAATATTTTCTGCATCTGCCTCGACACTTGCTCCTAACACTTGGGGCTGTTCTTACCACTCATGGTTTTCTGTTCATGGCTGAAAAATATCATTTTCTTTATTTTTTCTCACATGTTCTGAATCCTCAAGAATATTTTCTCACTTACTAGTTGACTTCAGTTGCTCTACATGGGTCCAGTCTTCATCCGACAGTTGTCTATATTTCTGATTTAGTTCAGCATATCATTATTCTTCCAAATAGGAAGATTCCTCCAGAAATAATGATTGAGAGGTTCATATGGTAGGCCCCGGGATACTTGTGCACAAAAGAACCAGATTGATCCTGATTCTACCTGCTTAATTAGAGGGGGGGCTTTTTTCCCATGTCGTTTTTTCCCCAACACCTTGATTTTGAGCAGTTACTTTACTTTAGTTTATGTAATGGGTGACCTATGGTGTTAGTTACCAGTTCCCATAGATTGTCCAAGTTAGAATTTATGGGGGGTGTTAGGATTATTAATCCTCCCTTGTCCAATTTTGTCATATGTCTAAATCAGGAGTCATGTCTAAATCGAGAGTCCATCCAGTCTATTTTTAGTCACTAGCACCATTGGGTCCACTTGGCCTGATTGGGGCACATGTTCCAATTACTAAAGTGTGGGGAACACTAATTAAGGCCTACTTCCATTGATTTCACTTGCATGCATCAGTTTGGGAGCCTCCTAGATCAATTCCTACAATTTAGGAGCCACTAGGAGTGCCAACACCAACCTTCAGCAGTTGAGTCCAGTTAGTGACTAGTCAAGCAGAGTTAGGAGTTAGTTACATTCAGTTCTAGTCGTCTACATTCATATAGTGCTAGGTTTCCATGGCTGCATGTAGGAGAGGAACATTTTTCACCTACCACAGTTAGTTATCCTCAGTCAACACTGAAGTAGACACTTGAGTTGTGTTTTAGAACTCTGTTCAACTCTGGTAATGGTTTAGACAAGGTCCGTTAACTATTGAATCCTCCAATAGTGATTTAGATAAGGTCTTAGTTACCTACAATCAAGTAGAGTCTAATCAATTAAAATTTCCTCATGTGGACTTGAATTGCATGTGGCTATTTAAGCCATTGTACTTCATTGTAATTATTATCTAATTACTCTTTGATTAATGAAAATCATTCATAGCTCCAAACCATTTTCGCATTGTTTCATTCTTTAATAACTGAGTAAATTTTGATATATATTGTGAGTTGTGTGTTTGTCCAGAGATCTATGTGCTCAATTTAATACCTAGTTGAAGAAGTGGAGAGTGAGAGCGTGGTGGAATTGGAGGCTAGACTGCATGATGACCTATGCAATAAAAGAAGATTTGAGAAGAATCTCTCTACCAATGATTCACATCTTCCACATATTCCCTTTATCAGGGATTTTCATATAGCATCTACACATGCATACATATTCACCATAATGGATTAAAACATGGACCCTACTACTAATATTCACATTCATGGCTAAAAATTTAAGCTCTACTAGTCACCTGATAGGTCACACTTTAATTTGTAGAAATCCATCCTGAAACCTATCATAGAAATCAGAAAACTAAAACCCTAGAAACTTAAAAAATAAATAAATAAAAAACGAAAGAAATAATTCAAATATGTATAATCCATATTACCATCGCAACACTTGTCCTGTTCAGGTAACTTGGCCATAAAAACATGAATCTGCCTCAATTTATTGGTATTCATTTTCCTCTACTAAATTAATAGAACTGAGATAAAAAATCACATCAAATACTACTCAAAAGGAAAACATCAATGAAGATTTGACGATAAAAGGATCCCTTAAAATTGAAAAATATCAAAAGGGCCCATGCGATGTGCATTGGGTTTTTAATCTTGATAGAGAATTTTTACCATGAAATATAGAGTGAGGAAATGATGAAGGAATGGTTAAGGTGAATCAATGTAATTCATAAAGAGAAGTAAATTGTTTAATGTTGATGTTCAAAATATCATAGAGAATCTTTCTCAAATAAAAAATCTCTTATTTTCAAGGGATGATAATACAATAAAGATCAACTCACAAATGGATAATCCCAAGACATTGGAGGAATCCTTGGATATTCAACCTAAGGCTATAGGAGCATATATATAAAGGGAATAAATTATTTTTAGAAGACATAATTATGTTAAGGATTTTTTTTAAGGCATGACAGGAGACACATATTGAAAACCCTTCCAATTTGAATTCTAAAGGAATACCCTTAATAGATTCCAAGAACTTGAAGGGATCTCAAAATCCATTAGATCTCAATTAGACATGTGAAGGGAGAAGAGGTGAAGGGAGGAAAGGTATCACGGGGATTAGGCCTTGAAAAAACTATGGTTTAATATCAATGAATAATGTTGGAAGGAAATCAAGCATTCTTATAACATAACAAAAGGCATGGATAGAAGTTCTACCAGGAAGGAAAAGACAAATCACATGGGTTCGTATTGTCAACTAGACCCTACAAAATGTTGAAAGATGGTAATGATGTGTTTAAAAATTTGAGGGTTTGAAAACCATTAAATACATTGTACCTATGTAATTCAATTAAGTTTGAGTAGCCAAACACCACCATAATTCAATAGTCCTTAAATGGAGTTGATACAATTAATAGATTATTGAGCGAATGTCTAAAAAGATACCAATTTTTTGCCTTAGATGTTGATGGAATTTCAAGGGGTATTGTAACAAGTTAGAGTTCAAGTGTGACTCTATTGTTATATACTTTTTCAATTGGTTTATGCTATACAAAATTTTTGAAATATGGTTCTAAAAATTATTGTATGTGTTTTTAACACTCATAGGCCATATGATGACAAACATAGATATTGGGATAACTTCTACACTTAATGTGATAAAAAAAGACTATGCAATTATAGGTGGAGATTTTAACTTCACCTAGAATAGGCATTAAGTATATGATCCATCAACAAGAATCGATAAACTCACATATTGTTTCAAGCATAACTTTGACCAGTCTAGTTTATTTCATGTAAAACTATCATGAGTATGTAGACATGGAGGAATATAAAATTTAAGAGTGATAATTTCATAGAGTAGTTGGATAGATTCATCATCATAAAAATCTGATTTCTTACTTGGGTCTAAATTTTCCTCCTTTATTATATATCTTTTCGTTTATTTTTTATTTTTTAAATTTAGTTTCGCTCTTTTTATTATATTTGTTTTGTGTATATTGTTGTTTTTTAAATTTTTTAATACTAATATTAATGTATTACATATATTAACTATATAAATATATATAATAAATATATAATACATTATATGTGAGTGAAAAAGGGAATGTAAATAGAGATATAGGGAAAAGAAGGGTTGTTAACACAAAAAATCCCTCACTCAGCTCTACATGGCCTACACCACCCAAGGACACCCATGATCAACCCTCGTATCACTCCATTAGACCCCCACACCCTAAAAAATGCTTAAGAATGAAGGAAAGGGCTTCAAAACCCCAAAAAGGAGCCTAAATAACTCTCCTAGGGGCTAAAGCCTCCAAAAAGGGGCTAAAACCCCTCAAAGGAGCCTAAAACCCTAAAAGGAGATAAATTTAGGATAGAAGGGGATAAAAACCCAAAAAAAGGGGCTAAATCCTAGACCAAGGACTTAAAACCCTAAACCCCCCAAAAAATCTATAAAAGGAGGGTCGGGGGTCACTCTCAAACAACTCTTCTTTTGCATACTATTATGCTGCCCATGGATTCCTTGAGACTCTTTGCCTCTCAAGCCACCCACATCCCCCTCACTTCCACTCATCTTCCCCATTGATCCATAGCTCTTCCATTGCTGAGTGAGATAGAGAGGTGCTTCTTCCAGCCAGGGCATGGTGGCCCATTGCACCAAAGAAGAGGTATACTTGTGTGTTTTGTTTCATTTCTTTGCTTTTGTTTAACCGATAGTTTGTTTGTAGGTTTTTCTTATTCTTCTTGCAGGTTTATTTCTAACATGTTTTGCAGGTTTATTATTGTTCAATAGTTTTTTGCAGGTTCTCGGAGCTAATCCCTAACCCTGTTTGGAGAGGGACTCATTGCCATTGCATTCTATTTCTTTTTATTCCTTTTTTGTTCAGTTTTTCTTTCATGCATTTCAAGCAGGAACCTACCCTTCTGTCCTATATATAGAAGGGAGCCATTCCTTCCCCTATAGCAAGGATAAATCCATGCTATAGAACTGGCAACCATACCAGGTCGATCGTCGATCGCATAGGATCCCTAGTTCAGTTTTTTAAAATTTCAAGTTTATTTCAGTTTATGCCCTAGTTTTAAAATTTCTTGTCAGAACTAGGTTAAATCTTGTTTAATTACATTTTCTGTTACTCTTGAAGCCTCTACAAGGAAAATCTGAGTCTGGTTGGCCATAGTATAGGTTACTATCGGTTGGATTTGACCCAGGATCAGAAAAACCCCAAATACGGAGCAGGTCACACTTATTGGGCCTAAACTGGGGACTAGGTCGCTCATTTAGGCCTCACAGGTACGACCAACTCACCCTTTTCCCCCAGAAAGGTGTGACTTCACTCAGAAGGACAAACTGCTTCTATCTGTGAAATCTGTGCGATCCCCTTGCCTGTTTCAGGAAAAATTTGGCGACCCCCTCACCACATTCGGCCTGAAATGTGCAGTCTGTCACCCATAAGTTAATTTTTAAGTTATTAGGGGCTGTTAGTGTGGCTTAGCCACCTTTTTCTAGCACAGTAGTTCCATTTTTGTTTCTGTTTTCATTTACAGCAATTCCATGTACAAACAAAGTGTAAATTCCCCAAAAAAATTAATGGCTTAATGAACATAGCTTAACTAAAATTGACATAAAATTAATAGTCCTGCTTACCCTTTCTCCTCTAACTAGTCATCACCCTCTAGGGTATTATGGGATAAGACGAAGGGCACAGCTCATATAGTAATATGCCCTTCACTTAATATTGTTCAAAACCATTAAAAACATATGACTTGGAAGGTAGAGGGGGTAGAGAATGAGGGCTTCTCATGGTGCTAAGCATCCTCTCTATTGACCAACCTTGCATCTGGGAGGTGACCTATGGATCTACGGATGGGCTTAGTCCCATTGTGTTGAGAGCCCAACACCTTCTCTTGGCTAAAGAAGAATATAGGTGTAAGGTAGTCACCTAGTTAGGATGTCACAATTCAGGGTAAAAAATGGTATCTGTATACACAATTTCTATTTATTTACTACTTGTATTCACAATGATATGAACTCTACAACATATTCATAAACCACTTGCAACCACCTGATAACAGAAAAATAGCAAGACATATACACCATACCACGTAATCAACCCCACTCAGTTCATGACGCTGAGAGAGACACTAAAATTGATTAATTTACACTAAGTTCAAAAATCTGCAGTCTTTGAGGACATAAGTCCCTAACTTCCTTAACCGTGGGAAGTACTTGGGATCATCCCAAAAACTCATTGTGAGGAGTACCACGAGAACCCTAAAGTAGCTGGCCGCTGAGAGGAATTTCCAAGCGAAACGGGCAACGACCCCCACCAATTGAGTAGAAACACCCATGAGCATTGTCTTCTGTCAGTCTTGGTGGCTGAGTGACCACCTATAGCCAATAGGAAGCCATTGAAATTGGGGTCCAAAATATCATTCCCACCAGATTGATACATAAATCTAACACAATTGATCCCCCATTGTCTTCCTCATGCCTAAGAGGCGAACAACCACAATTCAAGACATTGAACCGACACTGTCGAGGCCATTCGCGATGATCTCTTACACCATTAGAAGGCCACATAGCCTCTAATTCAGATTCAGACCCATATCAGTCTGAACCAGACCTCCATACTGCACCATCAAGCCCCATGGATGGTTCAAATTTGGATCCATTTTCCGGTATAGCCATAGCTAGTGGACCCATGTCCACACCACAAATTATCACCAACAACCCTGCAGGTGGCCCCAACACAGTCATGAAAACTATCATTAGTCAGCTGCCACCATCCATAGTAACCACTTAGGTTGTCCCACCTGCAACACTTGCGGGTAGTGGACCTTCCATATACATTGCCCCTTCTGTTGCATAGGGGGCAGTGCCCCTTCCATATATACCACCCCTCCTGTCACACATGGGGGCAGTGGCCCTTCCATTCACACTATCCTTCACATCACACTTGGGGGCATTGGCCCATCTATAATAGCACCACTAGCACCCCCAGCTATGCAGGTACATTATGCACCTACAAACCACACCACCATACCTCCCTCATCTCACATCAACCTGGGGTCAAATATGCCTTTCATGGCTCATCTTAACTTGCTTGATTTGGCTCGATTGACAAATGACCCCATCCACCATCAAATATTTTGGCCTCACATGCCAACCAAGCTGCCATCAGACATTCCTAAGTTTGAAGGCAAGGCAGGTGAGTGTCTCCAAAATCACATTATGACATTTCATCTACAGTGCTCCTCAAATAGCATTATAGATGACTCAATTAGGCTAATACTATTCCAACGCACCCTCATAGGTGCAGAAGCCAAATGGTACATTGAGCTACCGCAAGCCAAGTATCCATATTTCAACTCCTTAGCTTTCATGTTCCTATAGTATTTCCAACTCCCTGTTAGATATGACTAAGGGGTGGAGATCCTGTTATCCTACCGCCAGAGAACTACGACACATATAACTAACCACATCCATGAGTAGCGACGACATCATAGTTTGTGCAAAATCAAACTTGACGACAGGATCTTCTTGGATTGGTTTCTCAAAAACTTGCTCCCACACATAGCAAAGGACGTCGCATCCAAACATCCTCAATCCAAAGAGGAGCCCATACTGAAAGCCCAATAGTTTGACCTGATCTACGCTCAGTCTGGATACCTATACACTGTCATTCTAGATGGTCCTCATCTGGGTACCTCCTATCGAGATGCACCGGGGGAATCCCATGCTGTAGATGGCATAATAGGCTCAGTCTCCCAACAACCACAACATCGTTCGACACCACCTATAGTTCCACCACAACCAAGCAACACTGCTTGTGTTGCTTACCAAAACCAAACTCCGGACTATGCTAGAATGATTTCCTAGTCCAGAGCAACAACTTCCTACACAAAACCTATGCCATCGCAATAGGATCAAGCCATGGCATGGCCAACACAGTAGTACCTAGGGAAAATGCACACATTTGTGGCACCATAGGCCACCCAAATTTATTATGCACCACTAGTGCAAGAGGTTAAAGCCCCCACCCCTGCTCAACCCACTCCGTTGGGACAAGTATTTGCACAACAAAACCATCCCAACCAGCCTTCCCCCAATAATCAACAAGGGAAAGCTAGAAATAATAGGCCCTGGAACCAAGCCAATAACCAACTGCAAGGAGGCATTCAACAACCAAACGCTCCCAACAATGACGCAGCAAATTGACCCACCCAATACCCTCCATGACGAAATGCACCTAGACACAACCATGCACACTCTGTGAGGTCTATGGGAACCACACATTCGAGTGTCCGCTCATGGGTTGCACTAAGCAGGCCATTCAGAATGAGGCCCAACAGGCCGCCAACGTTATGAACCAAGCCCAACCCAACCTGGAACCACAAGGACCTCCCTCTATGGTACTTCAAAACCCCCTACTAGTCTAAGGATTGGTGGCAACCGCACAACCTCCTCAGGCCAATCCCAATGCTCCGGGGGCACCTCCCATGGTAGAAATAGGTGTCCACCACCTGCTAGCCATGATGACTGAAGAGGTTAACCTACAAACCAGACGAAATCAGTACGGTACCACCATCAAACTCACTGACACATCAACGACATCTATGTCCAAATCGGTCAACACACCTCTTCAGTTACCCCCTTTCCCTCGCCCCCCCATACGCTGAGTGGCCAGCAATGCCATAGCTATAGATGCTATCAGCTATAGCATTGTGGATGATTTGGCCCAAACACCAATGGCCATGTCTACTTTGGCAATACTGAAAACATGCCCAATGTATTGGAAAGCGTTACTAGCCGCCCTTGGGGCCGTAGACCCCTCCGAGTCCAATTTGATCACATTTGACATGGAGAATGGAGAACCACACATGCCATCCACCATCACCTTCCAAATCTCGGTGTCTATCTAGAATTTGGTCGTGCAATGGTCCATAGTGGATGAGGAGGCATCCATGTCCATTATTTCCACCCTGGTTTGGCAGAAACTTGGATCCCCAATTCTGCAACCATCCTCCACAACTCTGCAGGCTTATGATGGCCATCCCACTAAAGCCCAAGGAATCCTCCATCATGTCCCCATCACATTAGCTGGGAAAATAGTGTTGATCGACATAGAGGTCGTCAATGCTCAACTAGACTATAACCTTCTTCTCGGTAAAAGTTATATGTACACCATGAGAACGGTCGCATCAACTGTCTTCCATCTCATGATGTTACCTCATGAAGGGAAGATCATGACGGTTGATCAACTCACTTATCACAATTCGCAAGGGTTAATGACACCCACCAATGTTATCCCTACCATCACCACCATTGAGCAACAAGGGATGACCACACATGCCAATTTCATCCCTACAATAAACAACATGGTTGACAACACACCAGCCTCCCCATTGTTGAATGTGGGTCCTAGGTTGTTTGTTGATATCACCATTATGGCTCCTTTCCCCTTAGTGTCACCACCACCAACACAAAATGACACTACGGACTTGTGCATGGTCTCATCTAGCACCGTTGCACCCAAAAAACAAGTGCAAGCACAGCCCCAACCCTAACCACAACACCATCCGCATCTGTAACAACATCCACAGCAGCAGCATTTCGTACAGCCACAACCAAACCAAATCCCCACATGCAACCAGTAGGGATTTATCTGGGCTCATCTCTAGTCCATATGATTCCCTTTCGCTTTCCCCCACCTGGTGTCATGAGAAAGACAATAATGGCCACCTTAAGCCTACCTAACTTTACATTGGGAATTCCAATGTGGTATCTTGATCCACTAGCTCAACCACCAATGCCCCAGGTTGTTTTAACTCTGGTGGAACCCATTGCGGTTGAGTCTCACCCTCCACCCGGCCCGCAAAAGCTAAACTCTGCACCTGCACCTACATTGTCCCACCCAAAAAGGGCCAGGGGCAAGAATGCCAAAGCCACCGCAGAACCTCGGCAGATCCTTCCTTGTGCCATCTATGAACAATAGGGCCACCCAACTTGAAATTTCCCTGAAATTCCAATGATCCATGCGCATTTGGATGCTATGGATACAAACGAAAACATCCCTGTGGTCAAACTCCCAACCACGTTGATAGTCAAAAACAAGGCATTGAGAACAAACCATGCTTGCACCCTTTGTGGATTATATGGACACTATTCGCACCATTACCAAGACTTGCCTAAATTTTGAATCACTTTAGCTGACCTCTTTCAACATTCCCTTGAATCTAAGATCACACTCATCAAAGAAGTTCACCCCCCACCTCTTGCTTCGAACACCATGTCAATTTACATGATGTCCACTTCAATTGACCCTAACGTCTCCACCTCCAACGATGGTCCATCAGACCTGTCTCTTCATTTTGTTAGTTTTTCATCATTTAAGCCAGCATTATGATAAGATCTTTTCACTGAGAGAATAACAAGAACAACAATCACATAAGCACATCACAAGAGACAAGAGACACAAATATTTTAGGAGGGGAAACCAT
>LPNX011158072.1:434505-492259 GCA_001517045.1 Pseudotsuga menziesii
CTTAAAGTTGTTCTTTGATTTGAGAGACTCTTATGGATGCATGGTCTCTGCATTATGGATCTTCACATTCTTCAACTAGTTTCTTTAGGTCATATTTTGATTTTGTTCTTCCCTTCAAATAGCTTGAAATTCAGGAAGACCTTCAACAGCTTTGCTTGCAATAGTTAGTGCTCTGTAATGCACATGTGCAAGCTTTCTATGCCAAAGCTCATTTGGCTCTACTATGTCATGGATCAAGGATTGTTCTAGATGGCCCTTCAATTTGTACAAGCCTCCTTCTTGTTCTTCAATCACTACCGCATCATCGACAGTCTTTCCTTTTGGCCACATGATGACTTAACCATATATGAATGCAATATGCATTCTTTTTACATCAATGCTGAAACAAACAATACTTCTTTCATTGTTAGAGACTTACCAGAGTCTAGCTTGGATGAATATTCCTCACTACCTTTTATTGGATATTGGTAGTCATCTCCTAGTTTCACCTTGTGAGGTGATTCATGTTCTGACAGTCTCACAAAGGATTCCTTGAATCCCGTCATATGATTGGAAGCACCACTATCTATGAGCCAATCATCACTTCCATGAGTAATGTTACCTATGAGAGCTGATATCAGAACATATTCATCCTCGCTTGAATAATCTTCACTTTCATATCTGGATCTCTTTCTGGATGGTTCATCATCCTCTGCAGCATGAGCATGATGTCTTCTTTGGCCTCGTCTCCCTCTGAAACTGGAACCTCTATGCTCATGTAGGTGTCCAATCCAGAGAGATAAAATACTTCTATGCTTGGAAGTTGTCAACTTCACCAAGCTTATCATCAAGCTGATCACTTTGAAATGAGAACCTCAAATGGAAATAGCAAAGGATTAGATCTTACCGATTTGAGGTGTCCTCCCTTGTCCCAGAGTTTGCTGATCTAGGGTTTGTCGCAGAAACCCTAATTTTCAAAACTTGGAATGTTTAAGATCTGATTGTATGAACAGATAGATCTCTTCAAATGGAGCTGTCCAATGTACACCTTTTCTGAAAACAGTGAAGGAAAACTCCCGGAACAGGAAGCCCTAATTTTCTGATTTCTTCTGCAGAAATTCCTGTTACTGTTTCTATGATATCTCCGAAATTAATGATCCTCTCTGTCTAAAATTCCTCACAGAGGTAACCTCGCATGTTCCGGATCCAACACCATAGGTTTCATCAGAATTGGTTTCACCATTTGGGATTTATGATCCTTTTCCCAAGGTGATCTGTTACTGAACTGTTCAGAACAACGAAGTTGTACGGAAGTCCACGTGTCAATGGTTCATCTTCTGAGTATGAACTTCGGACCACAGAAAGTACAGTCCGTTCCCTTTCTGGAACATCTTCAGGAATTTCATTTGTACCTCTGTAGCCCAAGATATTGTAGATCTCCCTAGGTGTCCTGTTTATGGATGATTTCTGGAAGAGGCTGGAACCCTAACTTGGAGAGATCATATCTCCTGGAATACAGATAATAAGAGGCTTCCCTTTGGACAAAATGTTCATCAGGATTTTATCTTCGGCCCTTGAAATTTTCAGCTTCTGAGAGTTCTCCAATCGCGGAATATAGAGATTGTACCAAAACTTAGCAGTTTTAGTATTTAGGGTTTCTCCTAGCTCAGGGTCAAACTAGGGTTTGACTTTCCCGGAGTTTCACCCAACCAAATTTATTGATCCAGGTCTCTAAATTTCGGTTTTTATGAGGAGAACAATCCTATGCTGGTCTCACTCAAAAATTCGTCTTCTGTAGAAATCCCTAATTTCCACATCGAAACTGAAAATGCTTGAAATTGAATTCCGCATCGACAGAAAGATGCACCCTTCAATGGAGAGTCATCCTAGCATACTTTTGCTGAAAATATGTGGAGAAAGATCCGCAAAATAGGAATCCCTAGTTCCTGTAGCTGCACAATGTCTTCTTCTCAGGTTAGCTCTGATACCATGTTAGTTTTTCATCATTTAAGCTAGCATTATGATAAGATATTTTCTCTGAGAGAATAACAAGCACAGCAATCACATAAGCACATCACAAGAGACAAGAGACACAAAGATTTTAGGAGGGGAAACCATAAATGGAGAAAACCCCTCAACTTCCTCTAAGATAGTATCACAACAAGATGTGAACCCAAAACAGTAAGATGACCTCCCTTCACAACAGCAGCCTTCTGTCTTCTGTCAAGCCCAAGAATTTCCTTCTCCAAAAGTGTGCCACACTTGAGAGAGCAAGAGAGCTAAGTCACAAGTGATAAATAGAGAGACTCTCACTCTCTATTTATATTCTTCCGTTGACTTGAAGTGCACTCAACCTAATAATTACTACTCGAGCCTACACCTTAATTAGTGTATAATAACTCAAGTGCCCCTAAACTGTGGGGACTTACCTAATGACTTGATATGACTTGTTTACATTATTAATCCTCCCGATCGAAACATCGGGGCATGACCACATGACTCAAATACATAATAGAAACATCCCGGAATAAAATCGGGTTACAATATATGAAATATATAGAAGAATACATTCTGAAGTTACATATACATCAACACATTTCTTATGCAATGATGAGGAGATGGTTGAAGCCCTAACCCCCCAAGAATACTCATGGGATGACATGCACCACCATTCATTCTTCCTCCCTGAAGAACTTGTGTTGCAGTTCGACCCGTTTTCCACAGAAACCAAGGATTTCATTCATGGGAAAGTCAACTGGTTCAAGAACCCCATCCTGGCACCAGATGCCTTCGAAGAAGGGAACATGGGAAACATCTCGCCCACCATCAAAATCAACATCTCAACCAATCCTGATATTGTTTAATAAATCATACTGGGGGCATCTTGCTCCCCAGAAGAAGTTGTTGCCTACAAAGCTCTCTTCCAAGAATTATGCAACATCTTTGCCTGGTCTTACATTGAAATGCCTGGCCTAGATCCATCCATCATGGAACACCACTTCAACACATGGCCTGATGTGGACCCACTATGGCAAAAACAATAGCCCATCCATCCTTCCAAAGTGGCCGCAGTTAAAGCTAAGATAGAGAAGCTGCGCACATCCGACTTCATCTACCCCATTGCCTACACCACCTGGGTTTCTAATCCTATTCCCATGAACAAAAAAAAGGGTACCATTCACGTTTGCATAGACTTCAATGACCTCAATGGGGTGTGTTCCAAAGAAAACTTCCCAACACCCTTCATCGATCAAATCATCGATGCATGCGCCGGACATGAGGCCTTTTCCTTCATGGACGGATTTTTTGGCTATAACCAAATCTATATCCAGAAAGAAGACCATTATAAGACGGAATTCACAACCCCATAGAGCACATTCACGTATTGATTCATTCCCTTTGGCCTGAAAAATGCTGGAGCCACCTTCCAGCATGCCATGACACAGTGCTTCTGCAACCTCATTCACATTATGTTGGTTTGTCTTGACAACCTCATGGCATGGTCATAGAAGCAAACACAGCACATAGACGACCAACGACAAGTCTTCCTACAATGTCGCAAGTACAGAATCTGCTTAAACCCTTTCAAGTGTGTTTTCTATGTCCCAATGGGCCATCTACAAGGATTCATCGTGTCACACAAAGGAATGACTGCTGATTCCTGCAAAGTCCAAACGACTTTCCCTCTAACATCACCTTTTTGAGTGACAACAGTACAACTTGTATTATAGTCTTTCCCCTTTTTTGTTTTACACATTTTTCAAAAGTGAGTCTTATGTATCTTTTCCTCTCATTGCTCCGAATGGAGCACACCTCAAACCGGTATATGGGATTTGCTGATGGAGCAGGCAAATGGTCTCCAAACCTTTCCTTGGCTGCATGGGTCATCTACTCCCCATCGCACTATTTGATCCATATCAACGGAATACGCATGGGTAGTGCAACCAACAACCAGGATGAATATGATGGTGTCAATGGCCTCTTGGCCACCGCTCTCCAGTTAGGTGTTCACCATCTCGCTATCTTCTTAGACTCCCAACTACTTGTTTCTCAGTTGAACAATTACTATCGGGTACGTGATCCCTACCTCTTTAGAAAATTCCTGCGCACTAAATAGATGGTTAGAGCATTTGAGTCTATGACATTCACACATGTTCCTAGAAACCTCAATAGTGTAGCAGGTCAAATGGCTAATGACATTCTAAACTGGCACATTCAAAATCGCATATAGGAAACATACAACCACAACATCATGCATAATCACATTTAAAAATACACACACAAGTGTAATAATACATCATATAGGCATTTGCATTTCACATCATCATAAAAATACTCACATAATAAAAACATAAAAGTGCATCCATGTGCATCAAAAATATATATATATATATATAAATCAATTAGTCACATGTCCAAAACATGTCAAATACAAAATGAGAAGCCACATCTTCTTTCTCTGCAGGATATGCATAACAACACAAAAACTCCTAAGTGCACCAGTGCACTAGGGACATCCCCACTAGGCTACTAATCTGACTCAGACTCATCATCTGACTCAGTGTCATCATCTTCCTCAGAAGACTCATCCTCTGCAGGAAGATCACCCCTCGTTGCTCGATGAACGTGCTCACAGGCTATAACCATCCTCCTCATCAAAGCAGTCCACTTGGGAGGAAAAATATGAATAGAAGCGATCATATCGTTGCTCAGATGCTGCCACCCATCATTAGAGATCCCAGTAGCAAGCCATTCCAGATGCGGCAGCATTCCATCCATCTCCCATAGTCACCTTCCAAGGTTCCCTGTAGGAACCGCCGCAGGAGCTATGGTAACCACCCGCATACGATGCCCGGGCGGTGGGTGAGGACCAATATCTGCATACACAAATAAGGACACCATCAGTCCACACATGCAACTATCAACCAACTCAACTACACTATGTATAAAGATGAACATAAAAACATCACACATACATACTAGCTGGTCCCCACACCTGGCCGGGAGGTCAGGGCATCTTGGGGTCCCCATGATAGTCCATACCCACATACGGGTACTCCTTGATCACCACTAGAAGCTGTCGCCATTACTCTTAGACCTCCTCAGTAAAGAAATGGCCCACTCTACCGCCACCCTCTCGGATCATCATCTGGCACCACCGATACATCCGTGGCTCCTGTGGACCACTATCCTGCATAGCCTAGTGCGAACACAATGTAGGTACCTTCTCAAAAAGGAAAGCACACAAAAAGGAGCCAAAACAAAATCCTACCCTAGATGTCTTTGACTTGTTCAGCTACCGCCGAACAGCCTGAAGATACATCTGGCCCCATCCATAGTACGTTCCCCCTATAGCACACTCTACTAGCTAAAGCTTCCCTCCAGAGATCTTGTGGCTCCCCATTGAACCCAAGATACATAGTAGTAATGTCACCAGCACCTGTGTCGATAGATCCTTGATGTCACACATCAGGATATAGGAGCCACTCACATACGCCGTAGCATAATAGTGTCTATCACACAAATCCTCCAATGTCTCCCTGCAAGACAACACTAGTACCAAGTCACCAACAACTACCAACATTGGGAGCCCAGTCAGAAAGTACAGATATGCTAGTGTAATCTCGATATGCTAGCCTTGAAATTGGAACACCTCCTCATCAACATCCCAAAAACTCACCAGTGTTTGTAGTAGCAAACCCAAGCTCTTCATGAGGGGTATCCTCATGAACTTCAACAATTCACAATGGGCCAATGTATCTCTCACATTCCCATATTGTAATGATGCATCCTGTAGGTCTTTACAGTCTCTCTCTTGCCACTTGATCTCAGCCATCCTGCACAAGCAAAAACCCAGATGTCAGCCACTACTTTCATCAGAAAACACCCCCCATCTAGGAAAAATGAGTGACCAGGTCACTCAAAAATGGCCCACAGATGCAACCAGGTCACTCCTTTTCCTTCAAAAGGTGCAACTTGGTTCCATGAAACCCTAAAATTCTCATGGAGGCCCTCGAGGTGACCAAATGCAGAATATAAACCACCAAAAAGAAAAGATTCAGCGAGATCTCTTACCTGCAAGTCACAGAACTTGAAACCGCCAGTCAAAATAGGAGAAATCAGCAAATGAATATTTAGGGCCCACCTCTCCAACTCCATAGTGAACAGTGACAACGACACTTCACCAAGTTGACCCCACCCTTATATAGGCCCCATTTGACCTAATTTCTTTCGATCGACATAACAAAACCATACGTAGTCCTTTTGAGACATCGTTCACACCATTGGTTTCATAATTTTGCTCTCTATCTCTTTATGAGACAATCGTCTCATGTTTAAAAAATAAGTTTCAGGCCATTTCCCACAAGCCACCTTGATTTACGAGCCACAGCATGGCAATGCAAGTGTCTACGGACCTGTACTTATATCACTCTTGCCTACCGCTACTCATGCGGGTTTTCGGACCACCGCCCATTAAAAGTCACCATTTTTTTTCTTGTTTTGTATTTTAACACAGTTGTCTTCTCCATCCACTGCACCTTACGCAGACCTTTGGACCATTGTCCACAAAACGATTTATTTTTCTTGCATGTATTTGGAATAGAACTGCCCTGAACTTGCAGTCACATCACATGTAGTCAATTCCATCCTCTGCAACTCACACATGCTCTTCTGAGCTCTATCCGAGAGCCACCTTGGTTTGCATGCCTCTGCTGCACCAACTCATCAGCCTCTGCCATGATCTATCATGCGCATGTATTGGTATGTTTGAGAGCCTTCTGCTTTGTCCATACTACATGAATGACCTTTGGACCACTTTCCACCATCCCGACATGGGGCACCACCTCTGCCACTGCAATCGGTTGACCATACTAGAGTTTCATTTAAGCTCTTTTCTGACTCCTAAAAACAATGAAAAGATAGCCGAGCACAGTTTCTTCCTTTCTCGCTCACTAAAGTATAGGAAAGGGAGTCTACATCATCTCACTTACCTCCTTTTGCAGACTATGTAGACCATCAAATGAAAAGGAACACCTTGGTGTATTCAAGCCAAGACTGTTCCCCTCTGCATACTTTTATGCTTTCTTGGGTAGAGGGGCCGCACTTTACGAAAAATCTCACCATGGGTTGTCGTTAAGCTCTTTTCCAGCCTTCTCATCAAGAAAATATTGCCGAGAAAACTTGGTTTCGTTCATGCTCATAAAAGTATTTGAATGACCATCCAGTCAGTATAGGTTTAACCTTTTATGGCCTTATTGGACTACCAATGGTAAAGAAGTCTCTCATCCCCTACAAGATGGGAGAGATCTCCTATGTATACTTTTATATTTTTTCTAGCATGGGAGACTACCAATGAAAAAGAGCCCCCATTGGAGTCTTCTTCGTGCTTTCAGACTCTCTAAAATTGAAAGCACCATCGAGCATTTACTTTCTTGGGCTCACCAAAAATTCATGAGATCGTACCACAATGGTGTCCCTAGAAACCACCCCATAGAAAATAGTTTGGCAGCATTCCCACATTGGGTCGCCTTTGTTTAGAGTACTCTGCAATGTGTCTTCCTTGGATCCCATTAATATCAAAAGTGTCTACCTCCTCCAAGTATTTCCCATCTACAGTGACATCCCCGATATTACAACTATGATCCCCTTCCCATGAGTCAATTTCATTTGCTACCTGGTCCGCTTTGTCATCATACTCTAAACAAAGAAAGTTTGATTCTACCACACTCCCCCTGCCCCTGTTCAATTATTTCCCTCTGCCTCCCTCCCCCCGCCATTCTGTGGGTCAGTCCCCATATTGTCTCACACCTTTTGGTTATCTCCCTTGTGCTTTAGGTCAAGGAAACACCATTGCCTTAACTAGGGGTAGGTCTCCCTCTGTTGACAACAACATACATATTCCAGAGGATAGACCCAGAGGTCCTTGTATCTTGGTTTCATTAACCTCATTGATGAGTTCCTTGGACCATTTGAGAGGAGTCCTTAGTGCCTCTCGGGATGCTTTTCTCTCACGTGCTCAACTCCAACTACATCATCGCACCATTGAGATTCGTATAGGGTATTGGTCCGTGCAGTATTTGGTCGAAGACCCCGGATGTCACCTGACTGTAACACATTGATGAGTCTACTTGAGGGACCTGAACATGTTATGTCCCTTGTGATTTCTGGGTTGCGTTGGAGACAGTGTTTAGAAGCCCTAGCAGTGCTTCTATATAGTTCATGATTGATGCAGCATACTTGTACCATAAAGACTCTGACTCTCAATCAGCGAGTCCATATAGCTATGTACCATCCCAGATCCAATAGGCCGTCATTCATGAAGATATAGCATTCCATGAGAATGCCATGGGTCCAATGTACTAGTTCTTTAGATCAGTATTGTATTCAGCCTCACATTGAGGCAAGTACTATGTACCATCAGTTGTATATGATCGGCTCTTGTATTTTAGAGCATAGATCAAATTATTCTTTTGACATTGTCATGAGCATGGGGATGCCCGCCTTGTCACACATTATTTGTATCTCACCCATCGATGGGAACCATATTAATACAAAAACAAAAATCCACAATGCCCCAGCCCTGGAAGCACCAGCTCTAAGCAACAAATCCTATGATGTTCGTCAGCCATACGATGAGATTCTGCCCTCACACATCAAGGGGCAATATTTTAACTTAAAAAATCCCTCACTCAGCTCTAAATGGCCTACACCACCCAAGGACACCTGTAGAAGGAGCAATTCGACATAAGTCGACTTGAACAAAGACCGACTTATTCGATCAGCCGACTAAGTCGAAGGACCGACTTAGTCGATCAGCCGACTAAGTCGGTCGGCTGAGTAAACACAGTGATTAGAGTCTGTTAACTAATAGTCGTGTCGGTTTGGTGAACCGACAGGTAGTTATGATTGTAACTGTTTGTAACCTGTATATATTAGGCTGTTGAGCCTCACAAGAACTAAGTTCAGTTCTTGGCTTTGTATGATCTATCGAGAATAATATAATCTGTTTATCCTACCTGTTCTTGTCTCTTGTATCTGTGTATATTCTGTATATTTGTATGTATTATTGGTAACCTTATGTGATCCGTAAGATTACAACATTGGTTCCGTTGCCGGTAGTACATAACTGGAGTATATGCTCACACATGATACCAGAGCAGGAGATAAAGGACTGGTGGGAGCGAAAAATTGCTAACTATCTACAAAATTACGCGAGAAGGAACAGATTGACAGTCGCAGAAGCCAAAGCCAGATTTTTCACTGAGACTCACGAAAAGTTTGTCGAATCCGTGCCACATCTACTGAAGCAGCTTTTGGATGAGAAAACCGGACAAGACTAAAGAAGAACAGTTACTCCAGAAACTAATCCGAGGCGGCCGTACGAATCTATCGGAGTGGTTCGAAAAGATAGCCGACGACTTCTGTGAGGAACAAGCAGTCGAAGACAGGACTTCTATGGAAACCGTCTGACAGAAATTTTTCACAGAATTTACTGATC
The DNA here is from genome assembly GCA_001517045.1 of Pseudotsuga menziesii. NCBI lineage: Eukaryota > Viridiplantae > Streptophyta > Pinopsida > Pinales > Pinaceae > Pseudotsuga > Pseudotsuga menziesii. Next base: position 443,984 of record LPNX011158072.1, read on the forward strand.
AATTCTTGTGTTCCTTACCGGCTTTACTGTTCAAGTTTTTAATAGCGAAAGGAGCAGGGCACATTGTTGAACCTCGACCTCTATTACGTGAACCACCCTCAAACACTAACTGGGCGGTGAAGCAGAAGCAGTGGGAAAAATTCATTGCTAAAAGGGAGTGGGAATACTTCCTGAGTAAGTAGCCACCATCCAAGCTTTCTAAAAAAGCATCGGGTAGGCCATGGGGGGGTAGCTGGTCCTGTGTCGGACCTAGAGCATAGTGGATCCTAGTCGACCAGAGTCGTAGTCACCAGTATTGCATAATCGACCGAAGAGGAACTGAAGGCATAGTATTGTACTACAGTATGTCAGACATTAAGAGAATCGAAAGGGATGAAAGACAGAAGAAAAGGGAAGCTAGACGAGAAAGGGCCGCAGAGCTGCAGCAAAACCCTAGGGAGACCGACCATGATGAAGAACCGCCAGAGTCGGGTCATGACCGACGCAGAGAAGGTGAAGAAGAAGAGGCGTCCCCTGAAGATGATGAAATGTGGATAGAGCAGCCAGAAGCTCTCCAACTAATTGTTCCCGATGAAGGAGTAACCCTTTCCACAGTAATTTCGCGTACCAGAATACAAACTATTATAGAAGATGACCTTCGACTAAGAGCTGGCGACATTACACTCTGGAGCCGACTAGGCGACGAACCATATCCAGGTTGACATCTTGTAATACGTCAACCGATCGAAGGGAATTGGGTGACCTTTCAAACGACACCCTCCTTTCGTAGTATCCACTTGCTCCTGCCGACACATGAAGGAGCACCCCCCTGCCACACACAACTTCAGAAGATACATAAGAGTCAGACTTGAGCACGCAAAGTGACAGTGGGTCATTAAGAAGACAAATTATCAACAATCCGCTATTCGACGAGAAAGAGTCGACAACCGACGGCAGCACAAGTTCCGTCGACCAAAACCCCATCGTCACCCCGACAGATTCGACTGACTCAACAACCCCACCCCTTACAACACCACCTCCTCCACCTCCACCTCCGACATCATCAAAGAGTAGTGACAGTGACTCCGACATGGGTCCCAGATCTGCTCAGATTCCCCTTTATGAGGGTGACGAAGACCCCAGACAACACTGGTTTGTCTGCGAGTCGATATGGGAGGCTAACAAAGTAACAGAAGAAGACCGACAGATAGCCCAGTTCGCAGGAGCCCTTCGTAAAAGAGCTCTCACATGGTATATGAAATTTACCGAAAGGCAACCTAGAGCAACAAAATCAGAGATAAAGGCGCAATTCCTATCATTTTTTAAGACTCCAAACGCTAAACACCTGGAAGCCGAGAAGCTGAAGATGACCCAACAGAAGCCAGGAGAAACAGTCCGCGATTACGATAAACGATGGAAGGATATATTGAGTCAGTTGGACTATGTCATCGACAAACAATTACTCATTCAATGGTTCCTTGCAGGAATTTCACAGAAATTTCGCCGACACATCAGTCTGGAGACCTTCAAGTCGTACGAAGATGCGTTGACAAAAGCATTGCAGGTCGAGATGGATGAAGACATACCTGCCTGCCCGACTGACCACCGCTTGGAAGAACAGCTGGAAAATATGCAGAAGTCCTTGAAAGAGCTCACACTTAAGAACCAATACATCTGGTGTACTAACTGTTCAACAGCCGTACATACAAAAGATAACTGTCGACAGCAATTCAGTCGACAAGATGTCCGTTTTGTACAGACAAAGGTGTTTTGCGACATCTGCCAGGAACGAGGAGACCATTCCACCGCCGACTGTCCTTACAATATGAAGAATGGAAAAGCTTCATGGTGTGCTATCTGCAAAACTGCAAATCACAACACGGCCGACTGCCATCTTAACCTCAAAAATAGACAAAACTACCAGGCCGTCTACCAGACTAATGCTGTAGCACAGAACACAGAGCAGAACAATAATAATAACCAGAATGGGCAACGAAATGATGGCCGACGCTATGACCGTCGGAATGACAATCGACGACCAGGGTTTGGAAGAACAGGTCGATTAGTTGGGAATCGAGAAATACGAAGTCGTCGACCTACTCAATGCTTTATTTGTTACAAAGAAGGGCACAGATGCGCAGACTGTCCGTACAAGGACAGGACTGATCTTAAATTTTGTACACATTGTGGTGTAGGCGATCACTCCTTGGAGGATTGCCCTACAATGTTGGAAAAAATTAGTAATAAAAATAATGTTAATGTCTTGTCTTGTGTCCAGAAGAATGATGTCATAACTACTAAGAATTTGCACATCGTCACTCGACAAGGCACTAAAACTGGGCCTGATAATCCTCAGATTAGTAAGATCACACACACAAATACATACCCTGACCCTTGCAAGGAACAACACACATATCAGGAAGCCACAAACATATTTACAAACCTTGCACAGCACGAAGACGTTAGTCACAGTCGACACGACTCGACCCAACACTTAACCCATCTCATTCAAACAGATAAATATGTCGGTCAGTTCATTGATTTATTGCATCAAATCAAAAGCACTAACCCTGAGAAAAAAACTAAGAACATCTGTAGCCTAAATCAAAAAGACAAAAACGATGTCGACCCTCTCGTCGACCTGGAAATTGAAGGTTTCCATGTCCGACAAGTGGTGCTTGATTTTGGGTCTCAGGTAAATATCATGACCCGGGATACATGGGAAAGGATGGGACGACCTCGACTCTATGAGTCAGGCATTTATCTGAAACTAGCCAACCAGGGCCTTATTGAACCCATTGGGGTTTGGAAAAATGTAGACACAACCATTAAAGGCATATCGACTAAGGTTGATTTCGAAATTATTGACCCAAAGGAAGGATCTAGCTCCTTCCCAGCCCTTGTAGGTCGACCTTGGGGTAGAAAGATGAAAGCCTCCATCTCTCTAGATAAAGAACATATTAAAATCAAAGGAAATGGTCAAAAGGTCATAGTACCTATTAACCCCTCCCAAGGCCAACCCTGGGTTGAACCAATTGATGAGGAAGTCGATATCCGACAACTTTATCAGATCCAAAACAATACTGACTACACAGAACCAAACGCCCAAGGGGAGCTTTACTTAGGTAATCCCGACTCAGTTGGTTATAATTCAGATGCTGAACTATATGACTGGGAAATGGAAAAATATGAAACACAAGCAAGAGGGTGCTGGACTATCCAAAAAGTACAGAAAAAACCCACCCGACAGTGCTTTCTAGTCTCAATTATCCCCAAAATTTTTGAGAGAAAAATAAAAGAACACCCTACCTTACAACCGACCAACGAAACTACCAGGACCCAAACAAGGTATAAGGAGAGGGAATCCCTAGTCATGCATGTCGAACAATTGTCTAAGAACTTTGGAGAACATGGCCGACTACAGAACTTAGTAGAAACCTTCACCGGTCAAGCAGCTAGATGGTGGGATACCCATCAGACAAAACTTCAGACCTGGACTAGTGCTGCAACTTATTTTGTTGAAAGTTTTGGTGGCAAGAAGCTCACCCCACAAGCACAGATCCCCATCTTTACTCAAGGATAGAACCCCGAAGAACACATCCAAACTTGTGAAAAAGAATGGAGAAGCCTAGGACATAAGGATGAGAGAGCCTGGCCACACTTGTTTCCCTCAACCCTAGACGACTTACCTAGAAAATGGTATAAAATGGAGGAAGCAAAAGGTGAGACCTTTTTCTGGAATGACCTCAAATAAAATTTCATCCAAACCTTCAACTTTATCCCTGACGATCAACAATTAGTCAAGCCAGCACAACAAATTAAATAGTTCATTCAACCGACTGAAACATTCCCTGACAAAGACCCTCGATAGGTCAAGCACTGTAATAGTCTTCACATAGGATCAAAAGTCGAGTCGACCCGATTACAATTGGAGAATGAACACACCGAAGGTAAAAGCTTCAGATGGAAATCCAACCATGCTGAAACAACAAAACCGATCCACTCTGTGCTTAGGGTCGCGACTACCGAAAAACCTGACCTTGACCGAATGACTGCAGCCGACTTCCCTGCTACATTTTCACAGTTCCAGGAAGGAAGTCGACCGATCAATGAAACTAAAGCCCCAGAATGGTTAGATGCCAAAGTAAAAACCAAAGAGGTCGACATTTCAAATGACGACCGACCAAAATTAGCTAAGATTGGTTATTATTGGAATGAGCAACAAACTGCCGAAATAGTGAACTTACTTAGGGAATTCCAAGATGTCTTTGCAAGAGACTACAAAGATTTGAAAGGGTTAGTTCACGAAATGGGAGAAATGAAAATCAACACTAAACCTGATGTCCGACCTGTCAAGAAACGCCCTCATAAACTAGCTCATAAGTATAAGGAAATAGTTAAAAAGGAGATAGATAACATGTTAGCCGCAGGTATCATCTACCCCATCGACCAGTCGGAATGGGAAAGTCCCATGGTCGTCCAGCCTAAGAAACACGACCCGACCAGACTGAGAATCTATGTCGACTTTAGGGAACTTAATAAAGTCACACTGACAGATCCCTTTCCCACACCTTATGCTGATGAAATATTGAATGAAGTGGCAGGCCATGAATGCTACTCATTCACAGATGGATTTTCAGGATACAATCAAGTGCCTATAGCAAAGGAAGATCAGAATAAAACCACATTTGTTTGTGAATTTGGCTCTTTTGCTTATAGGGTTATGCCTTTTGGAATAAAGAATACACCTGCATTCTTTTCCAGAATAGTTGTAAAAACTTTCCAAGAGTACATCTATAAAACTATGGCAGTCTACTTCGACGACTGGACCATATATTCCACCCTAAAAGATCACTGCACATGGCTCCGACTTATGCTGTAAAGATGTCGGCAGATTCAACTTTCCCTCAACATTAAGAAATGCATCTTTATGACCCCCATAGGGATACTACTAGGACATGTTGTTTGTAAAGATGGTATTAAGGTTGACTTTGCCAAAATTAAAATTATCCTCGACTTGAAGCCTCCAATAAACCCTAAACGGGTTCGGGTGTTATTAGGACATACAGGGTACTATAGGAAGTTTATCCGACATTACTCAGACATGACCTACCCCCTAGAAGAACTACTCAAGGATGATATAGAGTTTAATTGGACGGAGGAATGCCAAATATCCTTCGACAAACTGAAGAGAAAACTGGTCGAAGCCCCCATACTTAAATTTCCAAATTGGTCGATCAAATTCCATGTGCATATCGATGCATTAGGAATAGAAATTGGAGCTATCCTGACTCAACCAGGAGACGATGGAATGGACTACCCTATAGTTTACAGCAGTCGGAAACTAAATAAGGCTGAAAGGAACTATTCGACCACTGAACGGGAAGCCCTAGGAATGGTCTTCGCACTTCAGAAATATCGACACTACCTATTAGCTAACCCCTTCATATTTTACACCGACCATCAAGCTTTGAAGTACCTCGTAAACAAACCCCTTCACCATGGTAGAATCTGTCGATGGCTCTTACTGTTCCAAGAATTTGAATTTGAAGTAGTTGTCCGACCAGGGAAGCTAAATGTCGGACCTGACCACCTATCCCGAATCGACACAGGAGAGGAATCGACTGGAATCGATGACGACCTACCAGATGCACATCTATTTCGTATAGAAGCAGTACCAGAAGAACTGGAGGAAATTGCTCAGTTCCTAGAAACAGGTCAGGCACCAGAAGGTCTGAACATTAAAAAGAAGCAAATCCTAGCTATGAAGGCTGCCCCCTACAGCCTCATCAACGAATTTCTATACAAAATGGGGTTAGACGATGTTCTTAGAAGATGTGTACTTGCCCATGAACGAGAGCAAAATCAAATCTTGGGCCCGACCATGGAAAACATAGCAGAAAAATCCATGTCTAAAAAGATGTCGATCCTGTCAAGTCTCACTACCTTGAACATCGATATCGAGAAGGCATTACAGAGCTGGACCGACTTTTAGCATCAATTGGCCATCACATCCCCAGCCATCGTCGAAGTATGCGTTCAGCGACGGCCGACCATCCGCCTACATAGTCCTCAACAGGAGCAAGTCTGAAGGGTTCGACAGGATTTCAATTTTGGTACCTCCCTCTTTCTTCAGGACGAAGAAATGTTTTGTTTGTGGGGGAGATGTAGAAGGAGCAAGTCGACATAAGTCGACTTGAACGAAGACCGACTTAGTCGATCAGCCGACTAAGTCGAAGGACCGACTAAGTAGGTCGGCTGAGTAAACACAGTGATTAGAGTCTGTTAACTAATAGTCGTGTCGGTTCGGTGAACCGACAGGTAGTTATGATTGTAACTGTTTGTAACCTGTATATATTAGGCTGTTGAGCCTCACAAGAACTAAGTTTAGTTCTTGGCTTTGTATGATCTATCGAGAATAATATAATCTGTTTATCCTACCTGTTCTTGTCTCTTGTATCTGTGTATATTCTGTATATTTGTATGTATTATTGGTAACCTTATGTGATTCGTAAGATTACAACAACACCCATGATCAACCCTCATATCACTCCATTAGACCCCCACACCCTAAAAAAGGCTTAAGAATGAAGGAAAGGGCTTAAAAACCCCAAAAAGGAACCTAAATAACTCTCCTAGGGGCTAAAGCCTCCAAAAGGGGATAAAACCACTCAAAGGAGCCTAAAGCCCTAAAAGAAGCAAAAGTTAGGGCAGAAGGGGCTAAAAGCCAAAAAGGGGCTAAAGCCTGGACCAAGGGCTTAAAACCTTAAAACCCCAAAAAAAGATATAAAAGGAGGGTGGGGGGTCACTCTCAAACAACTCTTCTCTTTCATATTGTTATGCTACCCGTGGATGACTTGAGACTCTTTTCCTCTCAAGCCACCCACATCCCCCTCTCTTCCACTCATCTTCCCCATTGAGCCATAGCTCCTCCATTGTTGAGTGAGATAGAGAGGTACTTCCTCCATCCATGGCATCGTGGCCCATTGCACGAAAGAAGAGGTATACTTGTGTGTTTTGTTTCATTTCTTTGCTTTTGTTTCACCCATAGTTTGTTTGCAGGTTTTTTATATTCTTCTTGCAGGTTTATTTCTAACATGTTTTGCAGGTTCTCGAAGCTAAGCCCTAACCCTAACCCTGTTTGCAGAGGGGCTCACTACCATTGCTTTCTATTTATTCTATTCCTTTCTGTTTCATTTTTCTTTCATGCATTTTCAAGCAGGAACCTACCCTTCCATCCTATAGACAGAAGGGATCCATTCCTGCCCCTGTAGCAAGGAGAAATCCCAGCTACAAGGGTATTTAAGAATTTATTTGTTTTAAATAGGAAAGTGAGAGCCAAGGGGTTAGGGATTATGAGGGCATAAAATTTATTGTTATTGTTATTGTTATTGTATTTTTATTAAAGGATATGGGAACAAAGCAATTTTTACAAAAAAAAAAGTATTTTTTTCTTTTTTTAGAATAAAATATATTGACGATTTTTTGCAGGGGAGGGACCTAAGGGGGACTTTACAACTTTTTGAAATCAGCCATGAGGATATCCGTGATGAATGGATGAATATGAATAATTAATGTAGGTTGTGAAATTAACATTATTTAGCTAACATGATTCAAAATACATGAACTTTCCAAAACTTTAACAAATTATCAAGCGTGTCAAATGACAACAGTTTTGTTCAAAAAAAATATGAACGTTACCAATACAACAAGTTGAAAACAATGACACAAAATTCATGGCATGATAATATAGAGAGGAAAAAACAATAAATATAAAAGACATGAATCAACCACAATATGTTTATGCACATGATGCAACTTAGTCCATATGTTGAAGGTATAAGTGGTGCAAATATGCTTCATGCATTAATGTTGAGTTGTGACATATGAGAGGGTCTACAATTTACAAAATTATAACACTAAAAATGGATTCTAAGAACACCTAGAAAGGGATATCTAAATCCATATCCGGTGTTAGGACTTAGTAAATTGTACAAATTCATTGTCAAAATACTAATTTTCTATTGTCGAAGTGATGCAACTAAAAATGCCCAGATAAATGACCAATTGTTATGTGGTCATTTTTAGTTTAGTTCTCATTCCATGACCGCATTGGTTATTTGTATTGGCCATTTTTATTTTATTTCTTATACCGTGACCATATTGGTAATTTTTCTTGGTTATTTTTACTTAGGTCACTTAAAATTTCTCAATTTCGGTCATTTATCCCTTGAAAAAACTATGGCAACGAATTGTTTTTGGTCACTTGGTGACTTATCTTTCATTTTGTACTAATGGTTACATAATTTGTTAATGTAATCATTAAATAATGACTACTATCAAATGGATTGGTAAGTATATAACCTAGTTTGTATTCTAATCCCTTATTTGTATTCTTAACACTAGAATCCCTAGTTTGTAGCCTAAACCATAGTTTGTATTCTAAACATTGGAAAACCTAAATGTAATTCATAGTGTTATCATTTACCAATGAGTAATATAAATTACAATTCATTTTCCAAGTTGACCCCATCGTGCATAAATTGCATCGTCTCTCACTAACCAAAACCCTAGATTTTGTAATCGTTAAACAAAACAAGTTCTAGGTCATGGGAGAGAGGAACCCCTAGCTCTATTCCAATTTCATGACTCCCATAGTTTTCATGGTTTCTCTATTCAATCCACAATCATCATTCTATAGCCATTTTCAAGTCGTAACCTAAATCTTTCGAGGAACATATGTTGAATTTGAGCACGAGGCATAGAATTCGAACCAGACATCCGAACTATGTTTTGTCATCTCCCATAGGTCTATTTGGGTAGGAACCACATGGTATCTCTATCCAAAATATCTAAATCAAGGTATTTTCTAGTTTGAACCATTAGTGAAGAAATTTCATTTCCTCTCATTGACCAAAACCCTAGCTTCTGGGATCATCGAAAAAGACAAGTTTCCATCCATGCACCCATGAGGAAGAGGAACCCATAGCACTATTATGATGTCAAATATAAAATGGATGATAATTTTCATTGATATGATCCATTATCGTCATTATATTTCTAATGGGTGAGTTGCTTTCAGCCATAGAATGAAAATTAACTTGAATCATGAAATTGTCAATTCTAATGGATTCAGGATGTCAGGATTGATCCAAGGGAACCCCTATAACATGATTCAATTTCCTGCAAATGGTCATATTATAACATATCCAAAACTATTTTTTTCTTAGTAAGAGTCAATTCCAATTTTGCACAAGGAGGTCAATTTTGAATTGAAATCTCATGGGTGACCGTGGGTTATGTGACCATGTCCATAATGGACAAACAATGTAGTGTGAGTTGGAAGAACCTAGTTATGCTACTCAGTTTGTAGTTTTAACCCATAGTGCAAGAATTTCCATGTGTTGTAAATTATATATTGGGTTTCCAGGTTTCTAGATTAGGTTTCTAGGGTTAGATTAGTGTTTCTAGGGATATATTAGGTTTTTAGGGTTTTGTTGGCTGGGGGAATTGTACTAGGAGAACTTATGGAAAATAAATCCACACACTCGACTTAATGCAATCTTGTATGTGTTTAAAATAACTATCTTTCACAGGATCAAGGCCCTCTTGCCTATATGATGTGCTCTCCAAAATAAAGAGTCTCTCAAAGATGTGTGTGTGTGTGTGTGTGTGTGTGTAACATTTACTTAAATCAATCTGTTAATCAAAACAAAGGAATCTAACTAAATGATTAACTAATTCTAAAGAAAAAAATATAGAAAAAACTATCTTAAGATAAATGCAAAAAATTAACAGCTCCTAATTCTGCTCTATGATAATCTAGATACAAATTACCTATCTCGGCCAAGAGCATGAGTTATTAATTTGATAAAAAGGTTTTAAAGCATAAAGATGATCAACAATTCTGGATTGGTAGAAAAGTCTCCAATAATAGAAGTAAATCTCAATTATCCTACAATAAGATGACACTCTATTGTACAATAATCGAAATAGAAAATAAAACCCAATATCAATGATATTAAATACATACACAATCCTGAAACACATGAATATAATGATATACTAACTTGTAAATGAAACAAGGTCAAGCTGCAAATTAGAAATTTATCAAAAATGGATTTATTAACAATTGAAAATATGTAGAAGTTCATTTGTCTCAACATGACAATAAACCATTTATATTTCATGTAAGCATAATCATTCGAAGTCCATCAAACATATTTCAGATATAATAGCAAGATATATATATATATATATATATGAAAATAAAGATAATAGAAGAGAATAATCAGTAACACAATATAAAACTTTTAAAGACTTAGCTAGGGTCTTAAATATCCTACAACACTCAGTAATCCTTGGAAGAAGTTCAAAGAACACCAATGTAACAAAATAAATTATAATACTGTATAATATAAATTCTCCAAATGTATCAGAAATTGAACCCTTTATCAATGTTTGGAACTTCTTTATATACAAGACAAACCAACTTCTAATAAACTAACCACCCTACTTCTATGATACTACGTGGATTTATATCCGAATATAGAGAAAAAGAAATGACACCTATCATCATTTCTGTCATGATTCTAGGTGTGTCATTGAGTGACAACTGGGATGGAACAAAGTAAAGGATAACAACTAACTTACTGGATAGAATCTAGTATCATTATTCCCTTGCATGAGGCATCTTTATACTTGACAATTTATCAACTGACGATGCTAAAAATTAGAAATGTGGAGCCAACAAAATAGCGAATAGTTACATGTTCAGGGAATCTTCCAACAAGTAAGCTCCAGCTAATCGAATCCCTAAATTGTAGCCCTAGCATCAACCCTCAGCTCGCATACTCCATGACACCTAGAATTTTCAAACAAAATCAATTAGCAAAGTGAAAATGTCAATATATAAGAATAAATAGGATGCCTACAGAATTTTGATTCTGTAGGTATCCTTATAAAATAAAACGAAAACACTTTGCACCAAAGATGAGATCTGAATATTATAGGACATTACTAACCTATAGAAGCCGTCTTTTCAACCATCTGTATGCTTCAGAAATTTTTAAGTCATAAAACAAAATTGAAATTCATACAACAAATAGAAATACCAAGCTTTAAGGGATGATTCAACAGAAAGTCGAATCAGCACATTCTGTCTTGCTTCATCTGATTTGGCCTTAAATCTAATAGCTCTCATATTAGCAATCTTGTTTTTTTTTTATCAATTTCTAATTTTTTGGCAGAATAATTTTAGCCTAAGATTTACATCTTAGCTTTTTTACCCTCAAGAGATTCCATTTATCAACCCAGGATGTCAAATCAGCTTTCAAGCTCACAATTTCTTCCATAGCGAATTCCCTAATGACCTGAGCATCTTTCAAATCAGTTTCCAAGGATGATATGACCCGAGCATAGGGAATTTGATGAAACAGGCTTCGTTCCTGATCCCCCACATTATTCTGATAAGCACAAGACATCTTCTATAAACTACTTAAGAAGTAATACGGCATATTCATAGGATACCCTTTGAAAATCATTAAGATTTGAAGATGATAGAACTAAGTTTGAGAAAGCCGACCTTCGCAGGTGGAATACCTGATAATAAGTTCAAGGAAAGAATGCCACTTCTTATTCAGTAGCTGAGAATGGAAACCAGACTTAGATTCTATCTGTTAGTTAGCTAGATTCAAGAACTCCTTCCAGTCATTGTTCTTCATATATTTTCCCTTATACTAGTGTTCTCCCACCATTGGAAAATATATAGCCTAAGAGAGGAACTCCTCCATCAATTACAACATGATATCTCCTATCTGTTCTTTCATACCATCAAATGAAGTTTCGAATTCCCTAGAAACTGCCAAATTAAAACCAGATAATTTCTGTAGAAACCTTAGCCATCCTACCTTTACCACCAATTCTTGGCATTCAGGAGTAGCATCTAAGTATTCATCACCAATAAGTTGGAATCTTGAGACAGGAGCCATAATAGCAATTACACAAGCTTCAGGGATTTAAAAAACCCGAATTGAGAAACAAAATAGATCTACCATGGTCCCATACAGGTTTATCAAAACCCCAAACGTCTTAATTCCACCAAGGTACTATGAACATTCATGCACAGTCATGGAACACAAGGTCATCATGCCCTTTGAATTAACAAGAGTTTGTAAAATACTTACCATGCCATAATGACCTTCTAATATAATAAGCAAGTAATGGATAAACATGAAATTTCCATCATTGTGAATCAACAAAAGGAAAGAAATCTTATTCTGCAGGTATCAAACCCTTAATTTCCATGATAATGCCAATATTAACTGACATATCTTCATATCAATGCGATTGCTAAAGTAAAACCAAAAGTCTTTAACCTTTACTTCCAAGCATAAGTTAATGGTTACAATCACATAATATTTCACCAGCATATATAAGTAATACCAAGATTTAATAAGGAAATATACAATTGATTTAATTAAAATCATGGTTGATATTGCAATGATGAGGAACAATTATTAAATGTAGACAAAACCACAAGAAACCTTTGAGAATCGTTTTAGCCACTTATGATAGAATTTTAACATTGACTTCACCTCAAACCATCATTAAAAATTTCATAATCCCATAGATCTTATCTCATCATAATATACAAAGTTTATAAATGAGGACAAGTGTATAACAATGTGGAACTTGTGATATTAACAAGAAATAAGATTTTATCCCCGTGATTATTATAATGAGATGGATTTTTTGGAAGTGGAAGAGTTCCGTAGACCATGCATATGAATTGGAAAACAAATGTCATATAAGGTATCAGCTTACCAAGTTAACAATCAAGACTATTGATGTAATGAATTTACTTGACCTCGAATTTGCATGAATGATTGATGTTGTAAAATTAGGAGTTGCTAAACTTTCAGGATTATCAACTTTACAAATGATCAATCAGAAATAAGAAACTAAAGTCAAGAAATTCATTCCATATGTAAGCTGATGCTAATCCACCTATATCAATCAATCCATCAACTTTTATTGGGAGTACCTTCAAAATCAAAGATTCTGAAGGCACTCCTAATATATTTATTGATGAGTGTTGATTAAGGTTTTGATATATAATGTCGTTTAGAAAATTGATGAAATGACAAATTGAAATTTTATATTCAAATTTATCTGAAGGGTGTTGCTTGCCAACAGGTTTCTAGGGAAAGATTATATTTTTAGGGTTTCTAAGGATATATTATGTTTGCAGGTTTGTAGGTGAGGTTAAGGCACTAACTAAGGTTGGGGATGATAACATGAGTATTAGGATGATGAATAATGATGATGATGATGGATAGGGATATTATGGTGTGCTTGGATGAGAGAAAAATACAAAGACAACAAATTCATGAAGAATATTGTGCAATTTATCAAGTTGTTTATGAATATGAAAAGTTGAACCAATATAGAAACAAATGCTCTTTTGCTTGGAAAGTTGTGGGAGTTGCACAATGTGAGATTCATGGTTTCAATGAAGCATGGTGATGATGGTAATAATGGGCATGGGGATGGTGATGGTGACAATGAGCATGATGGCATCGATGATAAAAATGGGAATTATGATACAAATGGTAGTGGTAAAAAATGGGCATAATGGTGATGGTGGCAATGGGCATGGTGATGGTGACATCGAAAATGATGAAAATGAGGATGATGATGAACCACATGTCAACGAAAATTCTAATAAAAATGAGTACAAGGATCGTATTGTGATAGTAACGATGATCATTCAAGTATACCCACATCATAACTTCTACTACTAATGATCTTCATTAAATTTTCATGTTTAGAGTAAGCTAATAAGTATCATACCTTTGATGAGTTATTCATTGGAATTGTTTATAGTTGGAGATATGTACCAACAACTAAGTTTGTATATTTGTATAGGGTGAATCCATGAATATGAGTAACACTTTTGGAAATAAATTACGGTGAAAATTCATTTTTTTACTAATTTATCAAATTGAATCCCTCAAAATTCATATTTTCCACGTGAATTCCGAGATGCAACAAAGAAACAAATTGTAAGGAATTATGTTGTATTTCCTGATATAATTTTTTGAAAAATTAATAATATCATTTAATATGTCAAAATGCATTTAATGATAGACTTGTCCTTGTAAATTTTAGGAAATGTTAACAAGTTAATTGTGTGCACGTAAAATTATTTAGTGATAAACGAATAATATTTTAAATATATAAATAGATAGAATATACATAGAATGCAATCATGCGTACATATTTTTTGTAATTTTCTTCTGAAAATTACATTTTTTATTGACTTTTGAACCTGACCATTGACAATTTTAATTGCTTTTTCTGCAAGCCCACATGAACGTAAACATTTTTTTAATAGTAAAAAAAATAAAAAAACAATTAAGTGGAATATATATGAATCTACTACCATGCCAAATGCATCATATTATTCAATTGCATCATCTAAGAGCATTGGCATGCTTGAGGATGAAATTCCTATTTTATAATTCATGGAAAAGTTTCAAAGTCATATTTATAAATACATCAAACACTCTCATTGGTATGTATGGAAAGATTCTAAATTAAAGCATTCGAGTCAGTGGTAGAATTTGCTGAGAACTACACATTTGATCCCTAGAATGAGATACAGAGTGAGAAAGTCTATCACTCTAACTAGGTACATATATTAGTACATGTATTGTATAGACATGCTCAGGCAAACATTGATTATAGGGATAACATGCTTTAGTCACACAATTTCATTAAGGAGTACCATTTTTTTATGTCAATGGATCATAAACATGACACATTGGTTCTTCAACATTATTTTGGTTGATCTATGACTAATTTAAAAAGAATGAAGGTTCATGTAAAGAACACTGGATTTTGTCATATGGAAGTGAAACATATTTAAAATTGGCATGCCCTTTCTATTAGTTGATTAACATTCATAAAGAGACAAAATTCCAACATACTTAGATTTTTTTTAAATAAGGCATGGAAAGGGTGAGCATGATAGTGCAGGTGCTTGTGTGAAATGAGCACTTAGTAGGTACTATATGAAGTGTGGTGCAACCCAACTAAGATCATTTGTAGAATTAGTTGATTGGTGTACACTACATTGGGATCTAGAGATCATGCATAGATGAGGCTAGTGTGCATGTAAGAGACTATGATGTGTATTTGAAGATCACATTCTAAATGTACCTTGAAACACCAAGTTGGTTTCCAAATTTTTTTGCTTGATACATTCATTTAGATGCAGGTTCTTTTGGAATATTTGCCTTTGTGGAATGTCAAATAGATCCATTCCGTGGTATTGTGAAACTATACCTGACACGAAGGACTCACACTCTGTTCGGAGTAAGGACATGGGTGATATATTTTCCATAGAAATAAGAAAGTATGCATGCTTTTATAATTTCTATATTAATTAGGATCTCTACAAGTTTCATGTGAAAACATTGACCATGTGAAACAATGGAGTTATGTCCCTCTTACTCCAAAGGGTCCACATCCCATTCCAAAATGGCAAGATATGAGCAATGAAGAGGTTGTTGTATCGTTGGATTATGGTCGGATTTTTTATGTGATTAGAGAATGAACATGGTCCTTCATTAGTAGTAGTGTATTCATTATCTATATCATATGTTTCTATATTAATTATAATATTGTATGTTCAAACTTAAAAACTTGTATTTATGTGTGCATATATTCAATTAACATATATGCAACTTTTTTGTGGAAAGGGATGTTTTTGTTTTCAATGCAACTTGAGGTAATGAATAGAATGTGGCTTATTATTTAATTAGGTGCACTCAAATTAAAAGTATGTGGGTGTTACCCTATTGGGATCGAAATTTCACCTACCAAACTTCCAACCTAGTTTTAATTATGAGACATTTTTTGAAAAATTGAAGAAACGTGCAAATTATATTATATACAGAAATTTTAAGCCTGATCATATATATTGTCAAGATAGACATTTGGTAGTGGAAGCTAGAATACAACTAATAGAAATGAAGGTAAATATTAGTGAACCAAAGAAATGAAAGATGGAAAAATCTTACCAAGACCATATTATGGATAATTGCATTCCAACAAGAAATTAACTAGAAGAATAATCTATACATGTAATGTCTAATTTATTAAATCATCATGAGGCTAATCCCAAACTTATCCTTTCTAATTATACCATCAAAATATTGGATATAAATCTTCATTTTACATTGTAAATAATTTTTATTGTTCTTGTTGATAAGAAATATACCATCAACATGCACTGCATTAACCAACGTTCATCAATATTTTATTTCTATTTAGGTTGTTTTTTATTATAAGCATGTTTTTAACAAATTTGTAAATGTGAAATGTAAATGAGTATATGTGTACTTTGGTATGTATGTACTTTTGTAATTATGAAATGACTAATATATGTTTTCAAATCAAATGAAAAATATATTCTGAAATTATGATTAGTAAATGTTTTCAAATAAAATGACTTTTAGTATTTTTTGTAAGTAAAACATCAATACATTATATTGATAAACATAGAAATTACATCCGATATAATATTATAATGCCATATATCAACCCTTGGGAGCTTACTGGCCACCTATCACTGAGAATCTGATTAAGAGTCCTCACGACACAAAAAACCACAGAGAGAAGCACTACCAAATCATGACAAAACTTCAAAACATCACCCAACATGGAACCTTCAAAAATTGTCATACCCAAAAACTACCAAAATTTACAGGTGCATCTAAACACAAAAAAAGACATCAAGAGAAGACCCAAGACCAGATTCAAAACCATCAACATGACCAGAAATCAAAGTAGAATGTAGGAAATATATTTCCCACTGCCTTGACTAGCATTGACAATGACAGGCTTTGGCTCCACTAGGGCAGGAGTAGTAGGAATATGGAACTCCACTTTGGAATTCAGACGCAGAATGTCTATTGTGATGGAATCCTGCCACTAGTCTTGGGTATTTTATTTTGATTCTTCGTTGTTCCTATCCGAAGTAAATGTTCCAACTAGATTATTCATTATATAGAACAAGGCCACCATATTTTTGTAAAGGCTCACCCTTCCCACTGCGCGGCCTTGATCAAGGATCCATTCTTCATCCTTCCGGAATTCCTCGTGCAACTTTTGAGGATATAGCTCTTGTCATAAGTGTTTCTTAGTCTCAGAGATGTGTTGTTGAATCTCCATGGATATTTCCAACTCAAACATGCGAGACTCCCAAATTAGCCACCTTACCTTCCTGGGAAGTCAATTCGCTCTCATCCACTTGCATGCGTTTAGGAGTTATCTTTCAATTTGATGAAAATTTTCTCACTGTTTGAAATGCTGGAGTGACGTTTACATCCACTATAGGATCACAACTTTGATTAGGAGATTGAACCACCGACCATGGTTGTTGTTGAGTTACATTTGCATCAGGAGTAACATAATTATTGAACTCTTCACAATATTTTTCATTTACTAATGGATCAATAATATCATCTTCCCTATAACCAGCTTCCTTTAATGTTTCATTATCTTCCTCAGCCTCTACATCAGGTATCTGTTGGGGGGGGATGGGAACTATTTGCTCAACTAATGTATGCTGATGATTTCTTGAATCTTCCCTCTTTTTTCCTTTTTTATTTTTAGCTTCTTTTGGTGTAAGCACCTTCCTTGATGACTTCTGACCTCTATTATGTACATTCCCCATTGAAATACACCCAAAATTGTACAAAACCTATGGATTTATGTAAGTAATGATTAAATTGCAGGTTGAACATTTCTCTGTGTGTGGGCTCAAAATAATTATTTCTTTTTCTACAGTAAACCTAGCCCACATCACGCAACCCAACATTTTTTATATAACACATATCTCATATGCAATATAACGCATGTTTTTTTTATCGCATATGTGATATATCGCATATGCAATATGGATGCAATGCTTTTTAGTTAATGGGAAGCTTTTTATTACGTGATCTCGAAATCACATATGCGATTTAGTGCATATGAAATTTAGTACATATCAAATATTAAACTTGACTTATCCATGCATATAAAATATTAAATATCAAATGCATATCAAACTTGGACCGGAATATGTTAAACTTATATAACCTTACAATGGACCCCATACCAATGGTTAAGACCTCCAAACCTATCCTTGGACCATGGTAGTGTGTAAAGAACTATCTCTTTCTTGAAAATATTCATAATGGTTCCTATATGACCATCGCCAATGCCTCCTAAGCAATCTTTAATGCATAAAATAGAGTAATGGCACATATACCATATTAAGGCTAAATATCCCTTTCAAAGGGCATGTGTAGTGCTTTAAGACTTGTTTCTATTACATTGTTGTCCCGTTACAATGGTTAAGACCCTCAGACCCATCCTTATTGCATAAAACCTCATAATGACACCCATATCCCACTAAAGAGCAAATATTCCATCTATAAGGCATGTGTGTTGACTTAGGGACTTATTGTCTACTCTTCCATGACTATAGTTGTAGTCTAGAGACCCATCCCACCCATCCAAAAATCCATAATTCCACCCTTATTCCATTATAATACAATTTACACTCCCAGTATTCCATCTAGATGGTCTATGAGGTGGATCATGTCCCAACATTACATCGGTTAAGAGGGGGAGGAGTCAAAGGAGGGAGAGGAAGGTGTGGAGGGAATTGTGGGAGGGAGGGATGGGTATGATGATGATGATGATGATGATGATGATGATGATGATGAAGAAGATGATGATGATGATGATGATCATGATCATGAATAGTATGACTATGATGACAATGATTATGGTAATGATTACGATGATGAGGATGATGATGAATATGATCGTGATTATAATGATCATAATGATGATGACAATGATGATGATGAGGATGATGAGTATGATGAGGAGGAGGAGGAGGATGATGAGGATGATGAGGAAGAGGAGGAGGAGGATGACTATGATGATGATGATGATGCTGACTATGATGATGATGAGGATGATGATGATGATGATGATTACGATGACGATGATGATGAATAATTATGGTGATGACGATGATGATGATGATGATCACGATGACTATGGTTATGATGATCATGATTATAATGATTATGATGATGATGATGATTACAATGATGAGGATGAGGATTATGACTATGATGATGATGATGAGGATGAGGGTGATGATGATGATGATGATGATGAGGATGATGAGGATGATGATGGTGATGATGATGATGAGGATAAGGATGATGATGACAATGAGGATGATGATGATGATGATGATTATGATGATGAGGATGAGAGTAATGAGGAGGAGGAGGAGGAGGAGGAGGATGATGATGAAAATGATGATGATGATGAACAATGATGGTGATGATGACGATGATGATGATGATGATGATGATGAGGATGAGGATGATTGTGAAGACGATGATGATGAGGAACTATGGTGATGATGATGATGATGATGAAAGGTTTAGTTGAAACTTTGATTTTATTTTATTTTCAAGAATTTGCAATGGAATAGTGATGATGAACAATGATGAGGAGGAGGAGGAGGATGACAATGATGATAATGACTATGATGATGATCGAGATTGCTATGATGATGAACAATGATGGTGATGATGATTGTGAGGATGATGATGATGATGATGATGATTATGATGATCACGATGATGATGACCATGATTATGATGATGATGATGATGATCACGATCAATATTTATATGACGATGATTATGATAATGAGGATGATGATAGAAATGAGATTTCACCCACTTACTGTAAATACTAATTACTAAATATCCAAAAATTTCAAAATCTTTAATACACATATAAACACTCATTACATTGATGGCCACACACTTGTTTAAATATTGTTGGTACCAGATGATCTATTTTATTCTATGGAGCGTACATTTGTAGGCATTGATGAACAACCATCCACCCCTCATATCTCTCGTACCTGCCCCTCATATATGTCCTCCCTCAATCCCCCCCTCATATATTTCCCATAACCATCCCTCCATTCCCATTATATTTCTCCTCCCTTCATCCCCCCCATAGATGTCCCTTACCCATCCCTCCCTCCCATGATTCCCTCTAGACCTTCCTCTCCCTCCTTTGACTACGCCCCCTTCTTAACCAATATAATGTTGGGCCATGAGCCACCCCATAGACCATATAGATGGAATATTGGGAGTCTAAATGGTATTATAATGGGATAAGGATGCCATTATTCTTCTTTACTCTCGTACCAAAGTAGTTAAGAAAAAATACATATGCGATATGAATCGCATATGCAATATGAATAAACTATAACGCATATGAGTGTTTTAAAAATTTAAAAACTTGGCGGGAATAAGGTTTGGAATTATGTTCAGAATTATCTTCGGACTACCGAACCTATTGGCTAGGACATAAAAACTAGGGCTATTTCCTGTCTTTTAGAATTCTATCAATATGCTCAGTTTTGATGGCATGTTTTGCTTTGATAAACACAATGTTTTTTTATGAAAATTTAGAATATTGTAGAGTACGATCTTACGATTCTGAATATGTAATTTTTTCCTTTAAATGTATGTTTTAATTATTTATTATTATTTTTCTATATGACACAGGTTAGTTTTCGAAAATAGATACATCGATTATTTTTTATATAACTTTTGATTTCCTTCACCATTTTCCAAGAAAACTATATGGTGCACTAGGAGAGAGCGAGCTCTACAATATTATATTTTGAAATCAAGGATTTCATTAATTTTTTCCTCTAAAGTGTTGCACCTGCACAGAATGTTTTAATTTCAAGCTTTTCTGACTTCAATAATTAATTAAAAAAAATCATCAAATGATCTGAATAGATAGTGTTGCACTAGGACCATATGTCCTTTACATGTATGCAATATTTTATTCAAAATTGACATCATTTGCCTCATATATTGCTACACCCGCACAAACATATAGGTTATGATGTGCTGAAATTTTGAAAGCCCAATTTCACGGAAACTAATTTTATAATCAATTACACACTTTTTTTCTACATAAATGTTATATATTATGAAATATGATTCAATTACCTATCTTTTTTATTTTTACTTCATCTTCAAATACGTTAGGGAAGTACCTCTAATTCTGACCTAAAGTCACAGGTTCCAAGTTTTTCTAGTAATATGTGGCATCTAAAGTGTCTTTAAAGGAGTCCATGATTGTGCATCAACCAATATATATATAGTAATGTTAACAAACTTCCTCTCCAATATATATATGATCAAGGTTCTTGATATACCTAAATATATATATATTAGGGTTTTTTCATTATTATATATGTTCTATGTAATCATTCATATATTTGTATTATAATGTTCTAAATATATACATATGTAATGATGTTATAACATAACCCAAGTATACATATATATTACCAAGTTTGTTTCACCACCATAAACAAAAATGCAATAATATATTATTTTACCTTTCGATACTCTAACTATTGTGAGATGGAAGTGACCTCTCCTTGTTGAGGTTATTTTATTTCCATAGAACATCTTAATTATAAGATTAGATCATAATTTAATCATGTAAGGAAATTGAATATCATTTATTGAATGACTTAAGTTCCAAGGTGAGTATTGCAACTAGTTTCCTCGTTGAAACTAAGATGATACCAAGTCATCTTTTCTAGATTCCAAAGACTCGGGTAGCCACCAACCTATCCCCCTAGTGGAATTTGTCCCCAATCATCATTTTAGTTGTGCTCATTTTCAGTCTCCTAGCATTATTAATTTCATCTATAATTTGATGAGGCTAGGATACTACTTCCAATGCTTTTTACTTACACTCTACTGTTTCCAGTCACGTACCGAGGGGGTGTTACATCCTTTATCCTTCAGAATTAACACTATCCTCAGTGTTACATATTCATCAAAGGTTTGGGTTCCACTCTTGAGTTTATCCTTTTTTCTTGTTTCCCTCTTTGTTTTGATCATTTTAAATATTTCGTGATTCCCACAAGGTTTTATCCTTCATAACCTGCACCTTTGTGCAACAAAAGAAGGTCTTCAAAAAAATATCACTAAACATGTCATTAATTCATAATCTAACTTAGAACATAAAAAACAAGTCCTTTTTTGCAACACAACATTTGCAATTTACAGACATATTTTAGCCTTTGTTTGTTATTTTATCATTATAGGAAGACCTAATACAGGATTACCTTCAAAATAATTCATAAGTTATTATGATTTACTTCTCTTTTTAGAGGACGTCTTTTACCTCCAATACTTCGATGCTTTAACTAGTCCTCAACTTGAGATAGAGATTTATTTCATTCACAAGTTAGCATCATCTATTTCACATAATTTCAAGTAATAACCTTTTAAAATTTACCGTTCACCCTCTCCCTTAAAGGAATTTTTCCTACTTAAGTACTCATAGCATTTACACATTAAGACATTTAACAGTCTAGTTATTAGGAAAATCCTTAATATGTGTCTTATTGTTTCATCATGAAGCTGAACAACTTTCAACAACAATTTTGTTGATAAAAAAAATATCCCTTTCATTTTTCATCTTTAAGAGCTCTCTGCTGAACACATAACTCTCTCTCAATTTGCTGACACGAATTGGACTTACAGGCTAAACTTTGAGGTTACTCTCCCTTTTGATTGCTAGTCAAATATTTCCCCTCAAAAACATAAAACAACTGCCTGTATTCCATATGAAAAACTTTCTTCCTAGGTCTTTCCACTGATATCACAGACTCTCTCACAATTCCCCTCAAGCCTCCTCGCTTGATTCTAGTAATTATTTTTCCACTAAGCCTCCTGCTTGAGTCTGGGAAAAGTTACTTTAGCAAATTAGAGTTGGATCCTCAATTTTTCCACCTTGTGTTCACTTAGAGAAGAGGTTATTTTCCCCACAAGACTTCATGCTTGAGTCCAGGAAAGTTTTTTTAAACATCAATCATTTATTGTTTCTTGCATTTTGTTTTTAAGTAAGAAAGGGCGCTTCTATTACTGCAACAAACTAAAAGATATTTACAGACTTTTCTCCCTGAAACATGGAGTCAGGAATCAATCTGATGTCCAAAACAGAAAAGTAAAAAATATATCCCATAAAGAAAGATGAAGGAGCATGAGAGAAGCCAATCCTTTCAACTTGGGTGCTCGATCATCAATACAAAAAAAACATAATAATAACTGACTACGCATGAAAAGATAAACAATGAAGAGAATTCAAAACCCACAAAGAGCCTTAGCCTAGCATCTATGAGAGGACTCAGCCTTGTCCTCGGCATTATTATTTACCTACCTAGTCCCCTGATTTGCTTCTACATGGCTAGATTCTTCTATTCTCACGCCTTCTTCCCGTAGAATGCGCTGAAAGGGTGGAGCCAAGAGGCATAGCAGGCTGCGCATATGACCGAGGTTGATTTCAGCTTCATCCTTGAAATTTCCCATGGTGATGTGGATGATTTCCATGTAGCTCTCTCTCTCTCGTTCATGGAATGAGAGAGTATAAATTTAAGTCACCAGTAATGCGACGTTACCACCCCATCTCCCAACTTCACATGAAATTCTCCAAAGATATCCTCTTCCATAGAACCAATGGAATGGTGTATATGATCCATTGTTTCCCCATTGAAAATATACTCCCATTGGTATTCTTTATTTCCTTGATCCCTCCCCTCCTACCGTATCTTCTATTTCCCACTGAGACGTTTCCCTTCTCAATCTATTGTAGGAATTTCTCTCTATTTTCCAGCTTCTTCTTCGTCATCCTCATCTATGAGGAACCTTCGCTTTGCTAAGCCCTCTGCTTCTAGCTATAACTCTGTCTACCTAAGAATGCTTATCCCAACCTTATTCACAATCTCCTTGGAAATGGAGTCTTTCTTCTTCTTGGTTAAATATTGATTCGATGCTCAAGAGGGATGGTTTGAAATTAACATGCAAGTACAAGAAATCATCACTGAAGGATTGCCAGGGTATTTTCCAATCAACACCATATCCAAAACTTGAAATGAGATCCCCTCACCTAATTTGGCCTTATTTCCTTCCATTTTCCTACCGCATCTTAGTCCTTTCTTCTCCATCCACATGGAGATCGTAATCTGATGCCAAACATGGAACTCGAGCACTCACCTCATGGAAAGTAATTCATGGCTCTATGTCCAAGACATCTCCTCATGGTATTATGTTGACCCTGCACCTGGCTTCCTCTTCCCCTATCTCTTGAACCACATCTAGGGGTTTCTCGCATATTTGTTAATTACAACATGTGACAAAATAAAATCAAATAGGTTCACATGTTATCTGTTGAGCCCAGAAATGGCCTCTTTTAACCACCCTTAATTACCTCTTCTTCCCCTATCCTATCCCATTCAACATACCAATCAGACATGTTATCCCCACTCTACTCTTCAAACTACCAAGGTATGACTGGTCATTGCTTTATTTTATTAATACTTATGATTGTGATAATTAAAGCTGTGTATCTTTCAAATGTGCTAACATATTATGGTTTATAAAGGTAGTTTGAGATAAGTGGACTGCAGGAAGATTGAGCTGAACAACTCTAAAAAAGGATGGATATTCACTGCTCAAGTTGATCCTCAGCCATCCTATCATCACCCAAGGCATGCGGTTCTAATGCAATATCTTGGACAGAGTTGTGACAAGGCATCTCTAATAGAATGCGCCATATTTGGAGATCCATAGTACATTGTTGCTCGGGTGTAGTTGTAATAAAAAAATATTGCTACTCCCGGGGTGATTAACAATTTTCTTGTGCTTTCTATTTTCTTATCATGCTACGTTTGTAACAGCTACCATCATTTAGGGCACCTGAAGATCAGAGATCTTCATGGCTACCCCATAATAGGATTAGATGTTACGATCCACATGGTATAAATAGGGAGAATTGTCTCAACCCAAGGGGTTGCTGAACATATAATTAATTTACGGTATTAGCTGTGAGAAGGAATTGTGTAACCACTCTATCTTTTAATACAAGGAGTCACTTCTGATTTAATGGTTTTTACGCTTGTTCAACCAGTGTCTCTATGTGAAGGCTGGGCCCACCTTCCACAGATATTGCTGAGTTAAATTAGGAATTTTTAATTCATTTGTCAAGTGATGTTATGTTGATTCCATTTCTTTCATAAGAAGCTGTAGTAAGTATTGATTTATAGTGTGTTGTGATTGCATTCCTTGAAGATCTGTAGTGGTATAGTGTGACAGTCGACTGAGTAGGTAATTACCTTTTATGCAATTTGTGTGGTAACTGTAATAGCTCTATTCATCCTGAGATCCTTAGTTGTCGTTCCATGAATCTATGCAACTTGTTTTTATTGTTATGATTACCGAATATCATTATTGCACTTCAGTTTCTTAGAGTAGCCGAATCAATCTTTGCATTTGAATTCCTAGATCTATATTCAATTTACGCTTGTGTTTTTCTAGTGTAATTAGAGTGAATAGGTGAATTAATTATTCAAGGATGTGAATAGGATTTCCTTTCATATGCAATTGTAATTTGGATATTATGTTTATCTTTCCATTCTTAGCATAGCAAAAGGTAATTGTGATTGTAGCATTTAGAAGATAAATGGGATTACACAGATTCTTAGGATGAGCATAGTGGAACAGAGGATAGTATTGTTCAATTGTAGTGACTTTGTGTGTAAACATATATTGTGCATTTTATCCTTGAAATATAAGACTTTCCCGGGTTGAAAATAAATATTTTACGCTCTGTACGTTGGTAGAAATCTACTTGCATATAGGGTGCTCGACATTTTGATGCCGTTGCCGGGGAAAGATTGTGGAATTATGTAAGAGGTACTCCAGGGGATCTTCGAGGAACAACAGGCGGGACAAACAGGATAAGCTAGAATGTGATGTCTTTGATAGAACTCAAAAGTCATCTAATGGAGGAGCCACCCATGCAGAGATAGGAAATCTCCTTGAAAATTTCAAAACAGAAATGATGAGCTCTATCTCCTCAGAGATCAAAGTCCTGAAGGTGAAACAAAAATAGGTAGTGGAGGACCTCACATTAGGTGTGTTATGCCCTCAATGTAGAAAG
Organism: Pseudotsuga menziesii; assembly: GCA_001517045.1. Classification (NCBI taxonomy): domain Eukaryota; kingdom Viridiplantae; phylum Streptophyta; class Pinopsida; order Pinales; family Pinaceae; genus Pseudotsuga; species Pseudotsuga menziesii. The sequence continues at coordinate 470,102 of LPNX011158072.1, forward strand.
AACCATCCTCTGAGGGAGTGCCTGCTTGATAAAGTAGAGGTGTGTCACATGTGCGAGCTGAACCATGACATGAAAGAATGTCTCTCACTTCCCCAAGTGAAGGTTGTCCTGTAGGCATCAACTCCAGAGGTGGAATCAGCCTATTTCATTGCATAGAAGAAACCTTGGCAGCCTTGAAACCAAGGTATGCCCCCAGACTCGTTTCCATTTTTGAATAATATGAGCAATTGGAATAATATGCAAAATGTGAATACACGGTTCCCTTCAAATTATGCTCAGTGGAATCCTTCCCAACCTACAATACAAAATTATAATTCATGGAATCCCTAGACACAGCCACCACACCAACCTACTTTGTGGTCTCCTAGATGGAGGAATTTCCATCCAGGGAACCAGTTTCCTCAACAACCTCCACCACAACAGTCGTCATACTCTCCTCAATACCCTAAATACCCTCAATATCCTCAATACCCTCCTCAGCAGTTGCAGTTGTAGTTACAGATCAATTCTGTCCCTAATGCACCAATACGAACTCAGCTACCTGCCCAACCTAATCCTAACCCGAATAATAAAACAGTCCATCAATTGGAGACTGTCAACATGTCGGCCTACTCTCTTTCCCCTGTACCTTGTAGTGATATTCGTTTACGATCAGGGAAAATAGTAGAACATGTAATTACAGAAGATGCTACACCTTTTGTGCATGAAGAAGGGGTGATTCCACAACATCTATCTGATACAATTCCTATTATTGAAGATGCTGAGCATCCCTTAGATGGGATGGATGAAACACCAAAGGATAAATATGGCAATGCACAGCCTACCCAGCTGATTAGGTAACCACAGTACCCCGAGAGATTAATGCTACCAAGGGTAGGGGGGAAACCTCAGTTTAACCTCCTAGGAGAGTTAAGAAATATTTATGTTAAAATCCCCCTCCTTCAAGCTCTTCGAGATGTACCTATTTATGCTAGAACTGTTCGGGACCTGTGCACCAAGAAACCAGGAAGGAAGCCCAGAGACCCTCCCATTGTTCACATCATAGGGAAATTATCTAAATTAATAATAGGAAAAACCCCAGTCACTAAGTATGATGACCCTAGAAATCCCATTGTCACTGTGCAGATAGGGCATACACAGATACCCAACGTACTAGTAGATTTACGAGCAGTGATTAATGTCATAACAATTGAAACTGTAAGAAAACTTGGGCTCACTAATCTTAGGCCGACCCCCACTATTTTAGAACTGGAGGAACGATCTACCATTAAACCTGAAGGAATTCTGGATGATCTCGTCATCTCAGTTGATTCATGGGAATATCCTGCTAACTTCTTAGTGTTACAACCGAATTCGTAGCTAGGAGGACACCCATTAATCATGGGAAGGCCTTGGTTGGCCACAGTTGATGCTTGCATCAGCTGTCGATCTGGGTCTATGACCATATCTGATGGCACCAAGACGAAGAACCTCACCCTTTATCCTCCAGCTTGTCCAAGTCTAGAAGATGAAACCTCATTTTAGATAGAGCCAGAGGAAGAGGAGGATGTTCAACCACTATTAACTATAGGGAAGGCCTTAAATTTTAAGAATGAAATGGAAGATGATGCTATTAATAATTTCATCAGTGAACCCACTTTAGTTGATAAAGAAGTTTATCAAATCCTGAACATTAGTCTGGGAAAGGAAGAACAAGAAAAAATCACAGAAGAAACACTAGTCAGTGACACACACATAATCCCAGTATTGAAAAACTTGAAAAGTATTCCTATTGAGGTAGAGTCTGGAAAAACCTTGAATATTAATCCTAATCTCTCCTTAGATGAACAGAAGCACCTGATCAGTCTCTTGAAAGAACACAAGGGGGCGTTCACATGGGAGTATACAGATATGAGGGGTATTCCCTCGAATCTGTGCACCCATCATATTTATATTAAAAGCGAATCCTGGCCTGTGTGTCAGCCTCAACGGCAAATGAACCCCAATCTGAGGGACATAGTGAAGGAAGAAATTCAGAAACTCTTGGAAGCAGGATTGATATATCCTATTTCAGATAGCGAGTGGGTTTTCCTGCTCGTAATTGTACCCAAGAAAAATGGTAAATGGAGAGTCTGTGTCAACTATAGGGAGCTGAACAAAGCCACACAAAAGGACCACTTCCCTTTTCCATTTATTAACCAAGTACTTGACACCCTATCGAGGAAGAATTTATTCTCCTTCCTGGATGGGTTTAGTGGGTACAATCAGATTCAGATTGCTCCTGAGGACCAAGATAAAACTACCTTCACTTGTCCGTGGGGAACATTTGCCTATAGAGTGCTTCCCTTTGGTTTATGTAATGCACCAGCAACATTTCAAAGAGCTATAATTGGCATATTTTCTGAGCTATTTAATGATAGTATGGAAATATTTATGGACGATTTTACTCCTTACGGCAAGGATTTTGAGGAAGCATTGGAAAATTTAAAGAAAGGTTTGACTCACTGTGAACAGACCCAGCTCTCTTTAAGCACTAAAAAGTGCCATATGATGATGAGTGAAGGGGTAGTATTGGGGAATTTCATCTTTGTTAATGGAATTCAGGTGGACCCCTCAAAAATCAAGGTGATAAAAAATATACCTACTCCTGCAACCCAAAAAGAGGTGCGAAGTTTCCTGGGGCATGTTGGATACTACCGAAGATTTATAGAAAAATTTTCCAAACTTGCTTCTCCTTTGTTTTCTCTGTTAATGAAGGATGCGCAGTTTGTTTGGAGTGAAGCATGCCAGACAATGTTTGTGAAGCTTAAGGAGAAGCTGTCAATAGCTCCTATCTTAATAGGACCTAATTGGACCCTACCCTTTCATATTTATTCAAATGCTTCTGATATTGCCATTGGAGTAGTTTTAGGACAACATGATGGTCAAGTACCCTATGCAATCTATTATATTAGTAAAAACTTAGCCCCTGCTGAACTTAATTATACTGTCACTGAAAAAGAATTCTTAGCTATCGTTTACTCCATTAATAAATTTCGACATTACATTACTGGGTATCCTACGTTTGTGCACACTGACCACTCTGCCATTAAATATTTAATGAACAAACCAGTCACTAATGCCAGAGTGACTAGGTGGCTCTTATTATTACAGGAATTTGATATTACCATCATCGATAAACCTGGGAAAGAAAATGTTGTCGCTGAATTTTTATCTCGTTTCACTAACACTGATGATAATTAGCCTGTTGAGGACTCTTTTCTAGATGAAAATCTATTCGTACTTTCAACTCATTCCCCTTGGTATGCAGACATCACTAATTATCTCGTTGCAGGAAATCTCCTGCCACATATGTGTAAAAGAGAAAAGAGGAAAATCATCCAGCAAAGTGCCAAGTATTGTTGGATAAACAGTCATCTCTTCTACACAGGTCCTGATATTGAGATTAGAAGGTGTGTAAGGGAAGATGAAATCTTTCATATACTGAAAGGTTGTCACGATGAACCTTGTGGGGGACATTTTGCAGATAGAAAGATAGGGCACAAAGCACTGAGGATGGGCTACTATTGGCCAACTCTTTTCAGGGATGGTAAAAAGTATGTTCAGTCCTGTGATAGTTGCCAAAGGATGGGCCAGCCCAACAGATTAGATCAGATGCCTTTGCAACCTCAAACAGTAGTTGAACCATTTGATAGATGGGCTCTAGATTTCGTTGGCCCTATCAGCCCTCATTCCAAACAGAAATCCTACATTCTGGTCTGTACCGATTATATGAACAAGTGGGTAGAAGCTATAGCTTTGGCTAAGGCTAAAAACCAGGCTCTGATTGATTTTCTATACAGTGAAATATTGACCCATTTTGGGGTACCTAAAGAAGTAGTTACCGATGGGGGATTGCATTTTATGTCGCATCAATTTGAAGCCCTACTACGGAAGTATCATGTTCATCATAGGGTAGCTTCACCTTACCATCCCCAAGCCAATGACCAAGTGGAAAGAACTAATAATGTTATTGAAGCTATCCTTACCAAGACAGTTAAGAGCCATCGAAAAGATTGGGTTGACAGGCTTCTGAAAGCACTATGGGAATATCACACCACTTGGCGTAAAACCACAGGTTTCTCTCCTTATCATTTAGTGTATGGAAAAAGTGCCATCTTTCCAATTGAATTTGAAATCAATACCCTGAAGACAGCCACCGAAGTGAATTTGGATGTGACTGAAGCCCAGAAAAGAAGATTAAATCAGCTGAACGAACTGGACAAGAATCGATTAGCTACAGTAGACCAGATTGTGTTAATCCAGCAATAGAGATCCAATTGGCATGACCGATTTATTAAAAAGAAGGTCTTATGTGAGAGAGACTGGGCATTACTATACGATTCCAGATTCAAAAGAGATTTCAAAGGAAAATTATGCACAAGGTAGCTAGGCGGTAGACAGGGTATTTGATAACGGCACTGTCCTACTGGTGACCATTAATGAAAACCACGTACCATTATTTGCTAATGGTCACAGGTTGAGACTGTACCGTAAGCCAATTTCGAAAGATGCATTTATCTCACAAATTGCAGCTGACCCAGATTATCATCTAGCACCATGGCAGGAACTTCTCTCTGCCTCTCTCAATCCTTAAGTGATCACTGAAAATCGCGCTTGAATTACTGTACATAAATAATTACTATTTTTTTCCTATTTCATTATATTGTTTTTTTCCTTTTGCATTTGATCTTCTTTGTTTATTGTTGTTTTTCCAAGAATTGCAGGGAAGCGCCCAAGGGTATGATCAAATTGGGCCTGTCGAATGGCAATCATTTCCTGTGCCTTCCCGCGTCATATTTTCTTTTCCTTAAATAAATTTTTTCGATGGCTACAACATCTTTCCCGGCTGCCGTAATCCTTTTTTTCCCGACAGCTACGACACCTTTCCTGGCAGCCATGATCTTTTTTGTTTCCAACGGCTACGACACCTTTCCCAGCAGCCGTGAACCTTTTTTCGATGGCTACAACATCTTTCTTGGTAGCCGTGAACCTTTTTCTGATGGCTGTGACATCTTTCCTGGCAGCCGTGAATCTTTTCTCGATGGCTGCAACATTCTTTTTCCTGGCAGCCATGAACATTTTTCCGACGGCTGCAACATTATTTTTCCTGGCAGCCATGAACCTTTTTCTGATAGCTACGACATCTTTCTCGGTGGCCGTGATCCTTTTCTCGACGGCTGCAACATTTTTCCCAGCAGCCATGATTCTTTCTCCGATGGCTGCGACATATTTCCTGGAAGCCGTGAACCTTTTTCTGATGGCTGCGACATCTTTCCCAACAGCCCTGAACCTCTTTTCGAGGGCTGCAACATATTTCCCGGCAGCTGTGATTCTTTCTCCGACGGCCACAACATCTTTTTTGGCAGCTGCAAATCTGCTATATTTCCCTGATGTTTCCAGCATTAAGGGCCGCATGTCTGTTTCAATTTCTTCATAACCTGCGGTGGTAACTCCTGTGTTATTAGAAAATTGCTTTCTACACCTTTAAATCCTCTAGATATGGCTCTGATTCCTCCTCGTGCTAGCAATCTGGTCCATAAGGTGACATTTTTTTTCATCATTCTGACCATTTGGACACGATGGTTTGCACTTCACTGGCGGAAATAATTATTGCAGTATCCTAGTTATAATGATTATAATTAATGACTGCACACAAGTTCGGCTTCCGGAACGTCAGCAACCACACGTTCCATTATTTTTCGAAGGATATCCAGCGCGCAGTCTCAAAGGTATGGCTTTGATTAATCATGTGATTAAGTATTGATATGATTTAACAATATCAGTCGTACCTCTATTTTTATGCCCATTATTGCCTAATTAACTCTTTCCCCCGTGTGACGTAAAGACTAATAACCGCCACCTTCCCCAATTTGGAATGAAATTTCAAATAATATGGTGTGTTGAAACTTTCCAAATTTGCCCATTGCCTAACATCTCCTCTCAGCGATGTGTGCATCTTCTGTGTCGTAATCTTCATTGTCGGACTCTGTAATCTGTGGAACAACAAACTCAGTCTGAAGCCAGAACCATGGGGATTCCAGCTCATTATGAACCTTCAAATACACAGGCACTCAGGAGAAATGCTGCGGTATTCACCATCTTTCAAGCCATCGGTTGGACAAAATTTTTTGAACGTCTGGATGGATTCAATCATGAAGCAGCCTTACAATTTGCTCTGAACCTCACAGAAACTTACTCAAAGGTTTGGGGGTTGCGCATCGAAGTTTCTGAGGCCATTATATCTGAGGTCACTGCCATCCCTCAGGTGGGAAGGGCTTGGTTTGGACGTCGAGTCCCCACTACTACAACATTGCAAGACTTTTTAATAGAGGGGGAGCAGGTTCAAACATCGAGAAGAGGGATAACACTTCAGTGATTGCCACAACCATGGGACCAGGTTGCTATCTTCCTTAAGAAATACATCACTTATGAAGGTAGGTACCAAACTATTTATAATTTTGAACTGCCTTTATTATCTCATCTCCGCCATAGGATTCTGTTGAACATTCCATATTATCTGCTTCATGATTTGCATCATATGGCGGGGTTTGTTCAAGATGCTAAGCATCCACTCACCTCACTGACCCACCATGGCCTCATCAAACTAATTATCTTGAGGACCCTTGCTCAACATAATATCACCTGGGAGCAATTTACAACTCGAGCTCAAGAACCCGCTCCTTTTCCCAGTGTTCCAATAGAACAAGAACAGGCCCATCTACAGCTGGGGGGACACGAACCACAACAGGAGGACTGGAGCCCCTCCAATGTAGTTGGGGGGGGAGATGAAACTGGATCAGAATAAGAGCAACTAGGGGCACAAATAGAACAATTGAGAGAGGATGTAGATAAAAATCCTGTGGAAGACCCAAATAACAGGGTAGCTCCGAGAACAGAAGGTGAAATTGGAGCAGCACTAAATGCTGCGACAATTGAACCCGAAGGTGACAGAGCCATAACAATGGAAGGAAATATTGAGCTGGTAACCATTGAATCCTCACCTGAGTGGGGAGGAACTTTGATTGAGGAAGAACAGCCTAAGGAACAAGAAAATGCTAGAACTGGGGACATTCCTTCTACCTCAGCTGTGAATCCTGATATACCAGCACCATAAAATAAAAGGAAGAGATTAATTGATGAAATTAATATAACCCCACCAATAAGAAGGAAAATAAAGAGGTTGGTTGTAGCATCAGAAGCAACAAGAAAAAGATGGGCAACCTTAGAGGCACAGATTGAGTTCCCTACTCTTGAACCCAGTCCAATTGATGCCCCACAAGTGCCACTAGAGGAAGAGCCCCAAATTGAAGGACTTTTGTTTGAGAATACACTATTAAAGGAGGAAGTCCAAATACTTAGAAGGGAATTGGAAACTTGGAAAGAAACCTGCAGGAAACAGGGTGAAAGGAAAATGCACACATTGGTGGAGGTTGTGGACCAATTGGAGGAATCAAATTCTACTGATCCTTGCAAGGAAGAAGAGAGAGTGGTCTGCCCCACCTGTGGGAAAATATTTAAGGAAGTAGGCCACAAGATTGTAATTCGTGCATGTACAACACAACAGTCTGCACCTACAATAGAGGGAGCTGCAGAAAAAGAAGATGTTGTCACACAAGAACCAACATCATTGAATATTCTTGCTGAAGTTGCCACCAACTTTGGGACAGAGGAACCATGGGATGAAATCATGCCTGATACTAGGGAAAAAGATTGCACTTTGATTCTGGAGTGCTCCCGTGACACAGAAATTATAGAAGTGGAGCCACAAAGGAAAGCCCATGAAGAAATTGAACAGGGTGTTGTCACACAAGAACCAGCATCCCTGAGTGTACTTGTCCAAATGGACGAACGAATGGGAGAAGAACTTGTGATTGAGGACACTCTGGAGTTTAATAAAGAAACCTATACTACTACTCTAGAATGTTCCCATGACACAAAAATCATAGAAGAATAACCACAAAAACAGGGAGATGAAGAAGTGAGATAAGATGTTATCACACAAGAACCAACATCCTTGGAGGTTGCAGCAGGGACTCTTGAAATGCAACTAGAAGATAACCTTGAAGTGGATATCATCCCTAATATGCATTGGATTGAAGATGAATAATTCCAAACACAATCCTCAGGTGATACTAAAATCCTTAAGGAGCACCTGCACACTGAAGAAGACATCCAATCTCAGCAGCAAAAGGACAAAGAAGACATTGTTACGCAAGAACCAGTGTCCCTAGGAGTGATGGATGTGGTTGTTGAAGAAAGTCCAGAGGAAGTTGCTATCACACAATAACTAGAAACTCTCATAATAACTTCAGATGTGCAAGGTACCCAGAAAGAAGACACTGTCACACAAGAACCAATGTCTCTAGGAGTGATGGATGTGGCTGTTGAAGAAATTCCATAGGAAGTTGCTGTCACACAAGAACTAACAACTCTCAAAATAGCTTCAGATGTGCAGGGTGCCCAAAAAGAAGACACTGCTACATAAGAACCAGTGTCTCTAGGAGTGATGGATGTGGCTGTTGAAGAAAGTCCATAGGAAGTTGTTGTCACACAAGAACCGACAACTCTCAAAATAGCTTTGGATGTGCAGGGTGCCTAGAGGGGCACATCGAGCGACAAGGTGAGGACTGAGCCCCTTAGAAATTTCATAGACCTGGACTTGGACAAAGAGGAACATCATAAAGAGGAAACCCTGAACCTTACAGTAGAAGTCTCAATTCTGAGAATGGAGGTGATCTAATGGAAGAGCCAGGTGGAGGAATACCAAAGAGGGATGATTTCTCTTAGTGAGCATAGAAAAATTATCAGGGGATTGGAAGAGAATTGGGCAGAAGAACGTATGACCCAGAGAATTCAGGAAGAAGAGCTATAGAGCAATTTGAGAGAGCTAAAAAAATTCTAATTCATGCAGAAGGAAAAAGGGCAGATGTATGCTCTCTCTCAAGAACTTCTGGGAACGAGGATTCCTTCTTCCTCTTACCCCGTTTTCCTGTTTGAATAGTTTGTTTGGTTTAAATTGAAAGCTATGAAAGAAGGGAGGTCATTTGATATAACAAACTCAGCAAAGTTTTTGGAAACATTTTTTGGAAGTAATTTTGAGGATCAAAATTTGTTGTGTGAATTATACCTGCATGAGATGGCTTGCCCTCTGGACTGCCATTCAAATCCTGTCCCTTTTTCAGGGGATGTTTAGCTGAGGGATTTTGCTTTTTTTGTGAGCAATCATGCTCAATGGGAAAGGTCTTTTCAAACCTTTTCTCACAATGAAGCTCACTCTAACCTATAGGTTCCCAGTGAGCCTCAGAATCCTGGTATTCTTCTTGCTCGGTATAAGAGCTTGCTTTCATGTCCTATCTAGACTCAGCACATAATGGGACTTCAGGAGGAAGTGATCTCTACTTGCACCAACTATATTTCCATACACTAGCAAGTAGCATTGGAAGGGAGTAAGCACAGATGGCAGGTTGCCTCTCCTATACTCAAAAGCCGAGACCCTTATTGTTTTAGGAATTTTGAACAAGCACTTTCCAGGGTCAAGGGCTATGTTGGATGTATCAAAGAATGTGGGGTTAATTGGTTGGGTTTGAAGTTTAAATTCCCCCTCATCTGGTTGCCAGCAAAACCGTATAGAGTGGACTTCTCACTAACTAAGGCAGAGGAGCAGCAATGCTAGAGGTATTGGACTGCTCACAGAGGGTTCTTAGAGCAAGAAGGGGTGCCTGAGTTCCCCTACAACTTTTCCTCTCTTCACGAATAGAGCTCATTACAAGATTCAGATTCTGAATGATGTAGGTTGTTGCATGAGGACATGTAACAAGATAGTTGGGGGGGGATGTTGAGCCCAGAAATGGCCTCTTTTAACCACCCTTAATTACCTCTTCTTCCCCAATCCTATCCCATTCAGCATACCAATCAGACATGTTATCCCCACTGTACTCTTCAAACTACCAAGGTATGACTGGTCATTTCTTTATTTTATTAATACTTATGATTGTGATAATTAAAGCTATGTATATTTCAAATGTGCTAACATATTATGGTTTATAAAGGTAGTTTGAGATAAGTGGACTGTGGGAAGATTGGGCTGAACAAGTCTCGAAAATGATGGATATTCACTGCTCAAGTTGATCCTCAGCCATCCTATCATCACCCAAGGCATGCGGTTCTAATGCAATATCTCGGATAGAGCTGTGACAAGGAGGCTATAACAGAAAGCGCCATATTTGGAGATCCATAGTACATTGCTGCTCAGGTGTAGTTGTAATAAGAAAATATAGGTACTCCCGGGGTGATTAACAGTTTTCTTGTGCTTTCTATTTTCTTATCATGCCACGTTTGTAACAGATACCATCATTTAGGGTGCCTGAAGATCAGAGATCTTCATGGCTGCCCCATAATAAGATCAGATGTTACGATCCACATGGTATAAATAGGGAGAATTGTCTCGACCCAGGGGATTGCTAAACATATAATTCATTTACGGTATTAGCTATGAGAAGGAATTGTGTAACAACTCTGTCTTTTAATACAAGGAGTCACTTCTGATTTAAGGGTTTTTACGCTTGTTCAGCCAGCGTCTCTGTGTGAAGGCTGGGCCCACCTTCCACATAGATTGCTGAGTTAAATTAGGACTTTTTAATTCATTTGTCATGTGATGTTATGTTGATTCCATTTCTTTCATAAGCAGCTGTACTAAGTATTGATTTACAGTGTGTTGTGATTGCATTCCTTGAAGATCTGTAGTGGTATAGACTTGTGATAGTCGACTGAGTAGGTAATTACCTTTTATGCAATTCGTGTGGTAACTGTAACAGCTCTGTTCATCCTGAGATCCTTATTTGTCATTCCATGAATCTCTACAACTTGTTTTTATTGTTATGATTACCGAATCTGATTCTTGCACTTCAGTTTCTTAGAGTAGCCGAATCAATCTTTGCATTTGAATTTCTAGATCAATATTCAATTTATGCTTGTGGTTTTCTAGAGTAATTAGATTGAATAGGTGAATTAATTATTCAGGGATGCGAATAGGATTTCCTTTCATCTGCAATTGTAATTTGGATATTATGTTTATCTTTCCATTCTTAGCATAGAAGAAGGTAATTGTGATTGTAGCATTTAGAAGATAAATGGGATTACATAGATTCTTGGGATGAGCATAGTGGAACAGAGGATAGTATTGTTCAATTGCAATGACTTTATGTTTAAGCATATATTGTGCATTTTATCCTTGAAATATAAGACTTTCTCGGGTTGACAATAAATATTGTACACTCTATACGTTGGTAGCAATCTACTTGCATATAGGGTGCTCGACATTATCTTACTCATGCTTTAATGTATCTGGTCATGAGTCGTTGATCTTTATTCAAATTATTACCATATTCTTACCATGCATAATATATTGTGCTCTTGTCTTTCATCAAGTTCCAATACTATTGACCATCTTCCAAATTCACTTGTTAGTACCACTTTGTGTAACAAAAATCAAAATTTGTAAGAAAATCTTTTCCCCACACATAATAATAATAAATCATCGTTCTCACTACATGATCATCTGAAATGAACATCCTCTTTTGGTCCCTTATTTTCATCCTTATGTCATGGTTCAACAAGATACAAAAAAATTTTATTGGCACATTAATTTCCATGGAAATATATACATGCATTGTTTATAAACCAAAATAACTACAATAGATTTCTTGACCACTTAAATGAATTCAGGATGACCTCTTTTCTTTATACATACTAACACTATGTAAGTAACAACGAATGGACTACATAAATACCTGCATATCTTTATGAATATGACCACATACCTTTATAAGGGTGACCACATATCTCCTTTTTATATGACATTCATATGCCAAGGTACATGTTTACTTGTAATAAAACATATTAGCATTACACTCATTATCTCATCAAGTCCATATATCAAAATGAAATATATTGTCAAGGTATCCATGTATACCCCTATCTCATAAATATCGGTCACATTAAAGTATAACTTTGATCAAAACCACTCAAAGTATCCTAACATACATAGTAAAGATCATAGGAATAATAATGTATAAAACCAAATCATGCATTTTATCATAAGCATCCTATGAACTACTTAGAATACACATGTATATTGTTCAAGTGTAGCCATTATCCTTTTGTTGAATTAACTAGAAAGGGTACAAGCATATTCCGATGTCACACATTAGTTTTATAATCGCTTATCTATACAAACACATACAAGAATGAAAGAAGGAGACTTTTACGAGTTGTTCTCCTGACAATTTCCTAGTCATAGAAAACCGTAAGAAAACCTCACACCAATAGAATGTCCGAGTAAAACAATTAAATTTAATTACTTTGTTTAAAAAGAATCTAAATACCTTATTATAGCAAGGCTATACTTCTTATGGGATATTAGTTTTTCCTATGTAACAAACCTATAAATACTAGTGGATACCCTTGTAATGTAATAGAATTGTATTAATGAAAAAATATTAACATGAACAGAACTATGCTTCCTTCGTAAATAAAAGAATAATAAATACATCAGCTAGATTCATATTCACATTGACTCCTCCTTTAATGGATCTTCTAACATATCCAAGCAATTTATTAGCTTATCCATCAGAATCTCATCTTCGGCAATACTGACGATTTGGTCACTAAAATTTAATTACTTATATAAAGACAACAAAATGTATCAATCGTACTCACTAAAATAAAATGATTATTGAAACTGAAAGGTATCCATTGTCAAGAACAACAAGCAATATAGAGAAAGGCGATCAAAATTTTAATTTGAATTACCAAGTCAACAAAATTAGGAGATTTCCTTATTTTAGCCTATAAAATTTACCATTAAACATTCACAACTAGGATGAATTTTCCAAAACCTAGTTCATAAATCCTTAACTCCAATAGTCTAACTATTTCAATCGTTTTAACAATTCCTTTCTTGTCCTTCACTAAAACTAATTGTAGAGAATGAGGAGATATTCATTGACTATTATTTACCCATAATATATCATTCATATATATAAGGAATCTTATATGATGCTCACATATAGAAAATACTATTCCATTATAATATTTCATGAATTGGAATGTACTTACTTGTAATTTGAAGACTACATCTCTATTACCTCTTGTCGATCCTTGGAAAATGATTTTTTATGATTGCGTATTATAGATGGAGTCTCTTTTTTTGTTCAACAACTTATATTCGTTTCCTCCTACTGAGCCCAAATAAGCCCAAGTGTTTGTAACCTATGCTATGATACCATAGGTAACATACCTCAAAATACCTGAATAGATTCTCGAGGTGGCAGCATAAAAAAATTTCTTAACATGTACATTTAAATCAGACCAAATAAATTAAACTTATTGTTTAATTAACTATAACCATTCTTTTACAATTAAGAATCACAAGAAAATCTTATTGAACATTTAAATGAGATACAACTGTTACATTAGGTGCAAGACTTATCCATGGTTGAGATAATGATTACACATTATCCCTGTCTTTTAATCGTAGTTAACACTCTTCATACCAAGGTACTTTATTTTGTACTTGTTATCCTCACGCATCCATCAGAGATGAAACATGAGTCTCCTGAGTGGAGCACACAACAAGGTTAAATACGTTTTAAATTACAAAAAAAACTAATTGAAAATATGCATATATACAACTAATTTACTCTACACCATCTTTTGAGAGTTATCCCAGCGCATTTCTTCAATTGGGACGCCGCTTCCGCAGCCACCACTTGAAGTCATCATAAAGTCAACATACATATTAGTACTACATATCGGCCTACAAAGTCAAGAGCATAATTTTCATAAAACAAGATAAATTAAATCCATAAACAAGCTTTTAGAGATACTTCTTTTATCTTGGGCAACTGAAAGTGTGTCTATGACTTTCCTCCCAACCATAGGCTTCATGTGATGTATGTTTTTTCGTCTAAAACCACCCCCGAGTGGGGCGACGAATCTATTAGGTTTAAGAGAATTTTAACTATTTTGCAAAGCTTCTTCTGGACAATGTATAATCCTCAATTCAAGATTATGTCATATCTTAGTATTTTAATCACACATCCACTCCAAACAAAACTCTATTCTTGTCAAGAATATGAAGGCTACTTCCTCAAATACTAACTCTTAGAGTCCCTAACATGGAACATAGTTTTTGAATAATCATAAAGCATTCTATCTCTAATATAATAAGGGAAAAGGATTAACTCCTTTCGTGAAATAATGTATTTAGTCTTTCGAATAGATCCTTTGAATACATGTGTAGTGGCTTCTTTGTAGTGAGCCACTAATTCTTCCTACATTATAATATTAATATTATCTTGATCTTTTCATATAATATTAACATTAGATAAAATTTCACTTAGTCATGTTCTAAAATATACTAATCAATCATTATTCATACAAAGTTTATATATTCTTTATCAAATATTTTTGATGCAATATCAACGTTAGATCAAATTACACTTAGTCATGTTCTAAGGTATTCCAATAGCATCCATAAATTCAAAATATTTTATGCAGATTCTAAATATACCAAGAAAACACAACCATCAATAAATAATATCCAAATGAGATCTATATAAGCTCATTTCTAGAAATCGTTGGCTTATTAATGAAATGCAAACATAGGCATAAAAAATAATATGATACATATCAACTAAATCACAGATAAATAAAATTAATCTACATAAGCTTCATTTCCAAAAATCGTAGACTTCTAAATAAAATGAAAACACAGGCATCATAAGATGATAAACCAAATGAGATCTATATAAGCTCATTTCCAGAAATCGATTGCTTATTAAAGAAATGAGAACGCATTCATCAACTAAATCGAGAATCGCAGACCCCAATTCTATGAACACTCATTCAGATTCAATATATATTAAAATACACAAAGAAAATATTTTAATTTCATAATCAAATCAAAATATTAAGAGAAGGAGATCGCAGGCATCAAATTACTTCACATCCAAACAATATGAAAATATGTAATCAATTCTTTGAACGACGCAGTTGATTTTTTTTAGAATGATCAACAAATATATTTATTATCTCGGAGCTCTGAAATCATAAACTTTGGATTTTTGTTTCATTTAAGCACAAGGTATTTAACACCTCACGCTTTCACAAATGCACATAATATTTCATATGTTATAGATTCAAAATAACCAAAAGAACAAGTCTTAAGAGTCCTCTTTCCCATTATGTAAATTAAATATTAAATAAAGGATAAAGTGAAAATGGAGGTAGTGCCTAATTTTGGTTAAGGTATCTCATGATTGCGGCCAGTAATATCGACGGATCACTCAATCAAATTTGTAGGTAGCTTCCAGGAATGAAACATGGATTCAATCACTCATTTCAAAATGCAATTCACCTAGTTCCATTTTTGGAAAACGAAATCCTACAATTTTGTTCACACTTATTCAAGTTATCTGAAATTGCAATTTAAGATATATGTATTCTTAAATTAGTAAATTGAGTTGGAACAGTGGAATGACTGTTGGTAAGCTAAAGATGCAAGTAAAAAACATAAAACAGTTTAGAAGGTTATCATGGGCAATGGCTCTTAGAGAATAGTCCAAGGAATAAATTAATCACCACCAACTCGCATTTGGATTCGTTCTTTTTAATTCAAAACACCAATACACAACACATTCACCAAATACAAAAAAAAACAAAAAAACAACTATTTCACAACTATTTCACAACAACTATTTCATACAACAACTAGTCATCCTAATACATAAAAAAAAAATATTTCACAACCAAACGGTTCTTGTTCTTTTAACATAAATACACAATGACCAAACATTTAGCAAAGGAAATACAATCAAACGGATATGAAATTTCTATTCCAAATGTACAACAATATTCAGCAAAAATTGAATCGGCTTCTTAAACACAAAATGATCTCCAGCGTATGCATGTCGCAGCAGTTATTCTTCTCTTCATCCGTTTATCAAAATGAATGGAGACCAAAATCCTCTATCGGGATCACAGACATTGAAAAACTCCCACCATGTGTCTTCTTGATCAAAAGTGTCTCACTTAAAAGGAAAAACCCTTTGGATCTACAAATGAGCAAAAGGCTCAAATGATGCTTACACGTTTCTTCCAGAAGTTCAAGTGGTGGAAGAAGTTACACCAACCTTCTTCTTAAGGGAACAATATCCCATGATTTTCTCTATGGAGGAATCACATGAATAAGGACCTACTAACGTTTTAGATTTTATATCCCGCATGTAATGAAAAAAATACACTTCAATATATATATATATATATATATATATATATATATATATATATATATTGAAAGCACAGGGTAGTCACTAAGTGATGAAGCCATGTCATAGTGTCTTCGTTCATGGGATATTAAAGAACACCCCTAATTTCACTAGATATTGACAATTACTTACAAAAATACTATTGTTGAACCCCCCTCCCAATACATATTTCTAATTTAGAAAACCCTCTTTTTACGATATATTCCTTATTTTTATAAGAAACCCCTTTTTATATTCCCCAATACCTATAAACCCAGTATACACTCCTCCTCATCCCCCCAATATGTAAAAGATATTGACCTTATTTTTCACAATTAAAAATCCCCCTTTATGAATGAACATGATAAGATATTGCTTAACAAGGTGAATCCCCCATGATCGAAAGTCCTTCCAATACAATACATTTATAATGTTTCCTTACTATATAAAGCATATATATATATATATATATATGTGTGTGTGTGTGTGTGTGTGTGTGTGTAGTAATGTTAATAAACTTCCTCTCTAATATATATATATATATATATATATCAGGGTTTTCTGATTATTATGTATTTTCTATGTAATCACTCATATATGTGTAATATAATGTTCTAATTATATACATATGTAATGATGTTATGGCATAACCCAAGTAGACATATATATAACCAAGGTTCTTTCACCACCATAAACAAAAATGTAAGAATATCTTCTTTTACCTTTCAATACTCTCACTATTGTGAGATGGAAGTGACCTCTCCTTGTGGAGGTTATTTAATTTCCATAAAACATCTTAATTATAAGAGTAGATCATAATTTAAGAGTGTAAGGAAATTGACTAGCATTTATTGAATGAATTAAGGTCCAAGGTGAGTATTGAAACTGGTTTCCTCATTGAAACCAAGATGATACCAAGTTATCTTTTCTTGATTCCCAATACTTTGGTAGTCGTTAACCTCTCCCCCCAGTGGAATTCATCCCCAATCATCATTTTAGTCGTGCACGCTTTCAGTCTCCTAGCATTATTAATTTCATCTATAATTTGATGAGGCTAGGATTGTACTTATAGTGCTTTTTACTTACACTCTACGATTTCTGGTCGCGTACTAAGGGGGTGTTACAGAATCTTACATTGTTAGAATTATAATCATTTTATAGTGCTATTATGTGCATTGAATTAACATGATTTTTAAGTGGTGGTTGCAGATAATCTATTCCAATAGTAGAAACGAATTAGACTAATCCTTGGAAGACAAGTATAGTGAAATCAGTTTGTATATGAACATATTTTATAAATTAGTTTTATTGTATCATCTAAAGTCTATAACCTTATTGTTTGATCCTTAGCTGAATTAGGAAACTCAAACTTCACCTCCGGCGATTGTTCCTAGGAGATCGAGTACAATATATGGTATCTTGATATCGAGTGTGCTAACCATAACTAAAGGACATGGTTAATATGTAATTGTCATTTCATTCAAAGGAGCTTCAAGTGACTAATATAACATTGGTGTTTCATTATAGTATTTAGTGAGATTGGCTTATGTGAGTTAGCATTGGAGTGATTGTGTTTTGTAGGTTCTTAATATTTAAATAATGATTATGGTTAAGTATTCAATGAGTTTAACTTAATTGGTGTGATTGGATGATTTAAAAGAGGATTTTTTATACTATACACCCCAAGAATCTGTTCAGTTTTATGGGTATGTTACATATGGTATCAGAGCTCATGTTACAACACTCGGACCTATAGGGGCTGAAATTAAGGTAGTAAGAATTGAATTGTTGCAGATAAAAAAACAATATGATAAATATCATTGAAGACTTTGCTCCTGCGTGTTGCAACAATTATATTCTTATGGTGACAGGTAAGTGTATATATACTTTAGTGATTGAAATGAAAATTGTTGAGCATGGAATAATCACTTGTTGAAACTCGTTACTTTGAGTTCCTCTTAATTTCAAATAAACTCATTACAATATGGTTTGAACAAGATTCTTAAATTTTTAAGTCAAACTGATGCGCTCTACAATCATTATGGTTTGGAGCAAGTGTGTGATGTAGTGATTATTTATGTGAACTATTTTTGTCGAGTCCTATTGTTTCATTTCATACTCTTTGTCTTTGAAATAAAGAAAATCTTTAGACAGTTGTTTTTAAGTGCGTCTTAGCAAGATTGTGTGCTTAATGATTTCATTCTAGTGATACCCTACCAAATGTTCAACCTACTCTAACTGAAGGAAATATAACCCCGTCCTTTTTCTTACTTTAATCATGCTAATTGTTTACTGGGTGAACTGCCGATTCCCTGTTTGATTTACCTCCATTTGTATTATGTCCTCATGGATATGTGTTAGGAAGCGTAAATCTAAGTCTCAATAATTAGCATGATTATGTCAATTCCTGATAGGTCGGATCAACCACCTCCTTCTTAAAGTACCTAATGTAATTCTAGATAATTCTTTGTTGAGGATCACCTTGTGGTTAAAATATTTGATAGATGATCAATCATTTTTATGGCATTATGTTTCTTTTAATGAAGAAGTATATATATGTGTGTGCATGGTGAAACCATATTTATAGACCCAAATGATATAGTCATGAATACCAAGTATTTGATATTAAGGTTGTGATGGATTTTATGAAATTTTGAATACCTTTTGGATAGATATTGTTGAACTATTGAATTTGATTATTGAATATATTTATGAAGCTAATGTGACATTACTCGAATGAGAGAAAATGTCATGAGAAGATGACGGCTTCAAATCCCTCTTAGGTTGTAAACGGTCAATATTTTCTTGGGGAATATGTACCATGTTTAGAATCTTAAAATAATTATTGGCATTCATATTGTCCTATGTGTAGAAAGAAGGAATCGTTACTACGAGAAAACATGTACACTTCGTAGAATTTTTGGTTTCGTTATGGTATAGAGATTGCAAAAATATGCCAATAAGGAAATGAATGCATGTTAATTGTAATGGAAACAGGAATATCTATGGAAGAAAATTTTACTATTATTCATATGCATAATGCTGAGAAAAATGCAAGTCAAATGTTGGGATTATGTTGGAATAATTTGGTACATAGAGAGTTTATCTCTGATGTTAATGGTGTTTGAAGAGGGGACATGTTGCAGTTAATCTAGTATTAGAAATGACAATTTTTATAGGCCTTCAAGATTATGAAAAGTAAGGTATGTGTTAAGATTAGTGTAATGAAGGAGAAATATAAATAATGGATATATGCACGTAAAATTAAATAGTACAAAAAACATAATAATGTGAGAAGATAGAGCGTATTGACAGAGTGCGATTACAACAAGATTATGAGCATTAAGTGAACAAGAATTGTGCATAAAGAAAGAAAATGTTGCATCTAGATTGTGCACGTACATTGGTAAAAAAGTAAATATTAATAATTATGTTGGAGGTTATGTGATTGATTAACGAGGATTACAAAAATAAACGATAACATAGATAGATAGTCATCATGCATAATTGAAATTTGATTGAAATATTTTATCAATGGGAAAATCATAACATGAAATATTAGTGCTATACGATTTGATGGTACGATATTGTGACTAACAATTTATGGATAATTACAGGTATCACGACTTGATGATGGAAATAATATAGAGATCCATGATTGGAACCGAGGTCCCATGACTGCAAACAATCAAATGATATGAGAGATATTTTGTACACATAAAGTTGGTTTCTATGAGAAACTAAAAAGAATAACATATAGGAGGTACATGTTTATATAGGATGTACATGGTTGTACATGAGGTACATAGTTGTACAGGAGGCACATGTTTTCCCCTTTTCCATCTAGGCACCAGTATGCATCCTATGGAGATGCCCACGTGTAATACATCTGGATAGACTAATTTCTGCATGCATTCATGATGTAAGAGGACTACCACGAGAGTGGGGGATCTGTGAAGAACCTCTAGGTATTCTGGTGTCTAAGAAAGGAAGCACTTGATCTTGGTGAAGCACCTTGAATAGAACAGGTAGGAGATATGCCTTAAAAACGGCATCGTCCTCATGTTGGGTAGTGTGGATCAGTACTCAGAGTATTGTTAGCACTTGGAGTGCTTTATTGGATGGAGGAAATCCGAAGAGACCATAAAGACGCTTATAAGAATAATACTTGTAAAACGTATATGTGTTGTAAGTACTTCTTCTCTATGTAAATATACTTACCTATTGGCGACTAGAATAAATAGGAGTACCAATCGACGTAAATCAAGAAAATTAAAGTGTTGAAATTCATTTGTGCATATGCAGTTAAAGTACGCTATACTTTGGGGTTGTTTATCTATGAATCTAACGATTAAGTATGTGTGACAAGTTGAGAATTGACTAAAAATAATGTCTCCTAAGAACTAAATTGAAGAATGACACTTTAAAAGGTTAAGTAAAACGATTTTTTTCATTCCTTAGTTAAAATGAGAAGTATGTACTATTATGATAATACACTAGGTAGACCTTGTGATGTAGTGCAAAGAACAGGTTAAAAGACAAAAAGGTCGGAAAACGTCACAAAGGATGCAAAAACAAGCAATGAGAACCTCAAGAGGGAATGAAGGTAAGGATTCGACGAACACGAAACACCGAGGATGGTGTTAGTTCTAAGGGGGAAAGGATGTAACATCCCCTTTTTCTACCTCGACCCAAAAACAAAAAGTGTAAGTAAACGACATTGTAAGTAAAGATTCTAACTTCATAAAAGTCATGGATACAATTGATAGGTCTAGAAGGCTCAAAGAATGACTCGACAAAAGAACGATTTGGACTCAAATCTAGTAGGGGGAGATGTCAATTGTTAGGAATCCTTGGGAATCCAAGCTGAATATGACATGTTGTCATCATGAAGCGATGTGAATGAGAAGAAAAGGAAGTGTTGATACTCACGTAATTATTCAATAAATTATTTATATATATTTTCCTGAGTCTAATAATGAGCTTATAAGCATTAAATAAGAGTAGCATGAGATTTAATTGCATGAACACTTGTTAATTGTTGCGGGTAAGTGTTTATTTAGATAAAAAAATCAAACTATGATTTAATTACCTCTTGATAAAAAAATTTATAAAATAAAAGTATATAATTGATATAGTAGAAATAAAATACCAATTAATATATTATCTTTTTAAATAAATGATTTATTCAACAGTTGGGTTATGAGTACGAGGGTCTCATTAGGGAGTTGAGCCTCATTGTCCCCTTCTCCATAAACATGAGAGTAATGTGATCCTAGTTATAGGGAACTTGTTCCCATTTGATTTAAACTTCCTACGTTTTCTCTTACATGGATCTGAAATCCCAATTCATCCATCGCATTGTTGTAAGATCTCAAAAAAAATTCCTTTTAATGGAAATACCATTTGATTACTCATGTATGTGTTTACATGCGTTTAGATCTAGAACATATATTGTTCCTTGCATTTTAAGTAGATTTGGAACATGAATTGCTCATGCGGTTTGAAGGAGGATCATATCTGCAAAACGAATTCCTGTGCCCGCGTTTTCAAGGAGGATCATATTTGCAAAACAAATTCTTGTTCGTGTGTTTTGAAGAAGGATCATATATGCAAAAAGACTAACTCTTTTGTTGTGTTTTTCGAATGATGATTTGGATCTCGTATATATAAATATACATACATAGATATTATTCCTTCATTTTTATTTAAGATAAGGAATGGTGGTTGTATTGCATACCTACTATAAGATATGGTATATATATTATGCATGCATTTTTTATTAAGCTAAGAAAGAAATGTGTGTATTGCATACCTGCTATTAGATCTG